>CAJVPT010000022.1:0-56121 GCA_910592055.1 Acaulospora colombiana
GAGTTGTTGCTATTGTTATCTCTCCTTGGGATTGTTTCTTGTGAAAAGGTTTTTTCTTTAGAAAATTACTATAAAAGGAAATTTTTTGAAATTTTGAAGATTAGCGGAAAGAGTTTTTTTTTTTGAGGCTTATATTTTATTTATTAGATATTATTTATATATATATACAAATTTATTTTATATAAATTTAACTATTTAGTTATATAATTAAACCCATTAAGATAATTTGTGAATCTATAGCACAGTGATAATGCTTTCAGGTTGCAATCACAAGATTTAAAATTCAATATCACCTTAGAACTATGTGAGAAAAAATAATTAGGTTGCATGAGAATGTGACTTCTGGTCTCAGCTTTAATCACTGGACTGAAATAGATCTACTTGAGGATTGCATAAAGAAAGACTTTTGATCTGGTTATATGATTTATATCTATACATCCTTCCTAAACTGGACAATAAAAGAAATTCCAGAACTCTGCTTTTAGGACTATGATAATTGTCTGATAATATCTAATCATACTTCATGTCCTAACTATTTTAACTTGAAATATTACAATCTAGTGTTTACTTAATTGAAGAACTTATTAAATAGAATTTGTTTGTGATGTCACAAGTGGTAACAAAGAGAATCATAATCCCCCTTGAGGTTCAAGTAAAAAGTATCAGAGTATCTGAGTGATTAATTAACCTTTGTGAATTCGATCTAGTGTATAAGTTAATATTAACATATATAGATTAATTGTAGGATCTACTATCTATATCAAAAATTACTGTTAGACTGTTATTAATCACTAGCCCCTAGCTAAGTCTGCTCCACTTTCAGATTGATATGTAGGCTTATTTAGAACAAGCCACAATAGGTTAGCATTAATCTGCATATATTGTATATACAAATACATAGCTTGTATGAGATAATTGATGTCATGCCAAAGGACCAAGTATTCAAGTTTAAGTTAATTCTTAATAAATAAAAAAATCAAACTCACTGAGAATGGTTCTACTGTGCAACTTATTATCAAGTACTAATATCTTTTTGGCTAATCTGTTAAGGTTCTACCTATTCTATAAAAATTTGTTTTGAAAAAGTATATTATATTTTAGTTGATCCAATATTGACTAGAATATTTCATAATTATGTTGATTTCTGAGATGTAAGATTTATACATAGTGGTTTTTCTATCTAATGTTTTTTATTTCTTTTTATCTTTTTTGATTATGTTTTAGTTTGTTTTTCACTATGAAAAGAGCTGAATTCTCAATTGCCATTTGTTCTAAAGAATAGTTAGAAATCTATCAATAATGTTTTTGATGTTTCTTTTTGATTTTCTATTGTTATACTATTTTGAAAAAATATTTTGTTAGTGTTCCCTTGCAATATAGTTTTTTTTTCACAAAAATCTATCTATATTCAATTTTTTAAGTTTGTTATTTAGTGTTTTTTTATTGGAATTTGTTGTTTTCTTCTATTAATCTCTTTATTAATAATCTGGTGAAGTGTTTTAAAAATATTTACATTATAGCATTTATATATTATAGTATAGATGATGATTTTAATGTATTGATAGTTTATACAAAGATTGTTTTTATATGTTGTCGTTGCTCTTTTGTAGATATTATCTTTAGTTGGCAGTTCTAGGCTCTATAGTTTTAGGCTGAAGGATCTTGTATAGTAATCAAGTCTATTAATTGTGGTAGTTATTATTTGAGATGGGGTTTGTGAATTATTGATTTATTCTATACTATATTTTATAGTATATAATTATTTATTATAATTAGATTGTAATCTAGTATTTTTTATTTGAGCATATATATTGTTTTGCTGTGATTTCTTATAGTTTCTGATATTATATTGTCTAGAACTTAATTATTTTAATGGGCTATTGCTATCTTTGATAAAAATAAATATGATTTCTGAGAATTTACCTATAATAATTGATTTTTAGTAAGCATGTTTGCATTGTTATTATTTGGATCATTGTTGTGTACTTTGATTTTTTTCATGTAATATTAAGTCCTTGTTGTTTGGTAATATAATTGATTACTGTGTATTAATTAGAATACTATTTTTTAATATTCTGATCATATCCTTTAATAACTTTATTGTTATATTTAGAACAATGTTATCTGATTTTTATACAGTTGAAATATAACTATGTACTATTCATTTATGATAAGTAAATAGACTATTATACTTATTATATATAGAACTATCCACTTAATATAGGTAGGATATATAATACTATTTTTATTTTTTCTAGAATATTTTTATAGAATAATCTAGTTATCAAATCATTATATTATCTTTAATCTGTATTAGAGATTTAAATACTTTGGTATAGTATATAAATTCTTTCTTCTACTAAAATTTTTTAATATTGTTGACATGTCATCAATAATATACAGTATGTTTTTATACATTCTATTGATATGGTGATTTACTCTTCTTTCTAAAAGCTCCCTATTTTTTTAACTCGGAATCTGTTCTTGATCAGTTAAAGATTCATAAACTTGATAGGCATGAATTATGATTATTCCAGTTGCAAACTCAATCACATTATATTTATAATGCAAAAGTATAGTATAATATCATTTACTAATCGACTTATCTAATCATGATAATTATTAGCTATGAATGATATCAAGTTAACAGGTTATGTTAGTGGATTCTTGCTTCAACAAAAATCATAAAATTTTTAATAATTTTGTCTCTTGAAGAACTTGAACCAGAATCTTGTGATATGACCTATGGAGTACTAACTACTGTACTATTAATCCATAGATTATAAGATTTGAATAATATTCTTTATTAAATATATTTTACAATATTGGATCTATTCATAACCTATTTATTAATACAAATATATATTATACTGTATATTGTTCATAGTATTGTTATATAAATTGATTATATAACTATAGCTAAGCTATTTTTAAAATATTTTTTTTAACTAGTCAAACTAACAGGATGAACTTTATTGAATATTTAGTAGTATTATATTATATGAGTAATTCATATAATCTTTTTAATTAAACTACATATCTTAACAAGTTCATAAATTTTACTATATAGTAATACCATTTTTATCAGTTGCTCTGCTTTGCCTGAGACTATAGCATTCTGAAGATCTGCTATAGACTTCTTATTTTTAATCTTCAAGGAGCTTGTATTCTGTATTCTTAGTAAAGTTTTTGTTATTGCTTAATGATTGTGGGTACTATGAATAATCTCTACCATGTTTGGGTCCTTTGTAGACTAGTTAAAACTTAGATGACACAGTTCTCCAGTCATGTTTTTGATATCCAGGCAATTCAATAGTGTTATATAATTGAGTGATATATAGCCTTCCATTGCCTCTTTTTTAACCACACTTGCAAGCTGGCTTACAAGAATTTTTCTTGATTTATACTTTCTAAATTACTTTTTCAAATTTCTAGTCCACCCCTGTGGTTTGCAACATGATATTAATGCTAACCATCAGTCTCTGCAATAGCTGTTCTCTTTAGTAGCCGTTGGTTTCATAACTATAGAGATCTCCCATTAATTGCTGTTATGGCCTATTATATTTTGTTAAGTACAAATGACCGAAGTCTCTCTTATCTCCTATAGGATGTAGTTTTGACAAGAGGTTGATATCTTTTCTATATCTATTAAGAGGCTTGAGTTGATTAGCATTCTTTCTTGACTTGTCTTTGGATTCTATATATTCTAGACAGCAGGTTGATCGAAGGTTTTCCTTAGCACTAAAACCAATCAAGACTTGAATATCTATTTTTATACTATGGTCAGACAGTGGAAATCTTTAGGTTCTTATGAGTACAAAGATGTATATTGGGATAAGCATACATCTTGTACAATATAATCTATATTGTAAGAAACTGTTCTCAAGTAGAATTTATATATTGTAAGAAACTGTTCTCAAGTAGAATTTAATCAGTAACTCATGGGTGGTGACCTGGAAGTGTACCCACTGCACTATTGACCTACAGATTAACTATTTTTAAAATATCTTTAATACATAATTACTATATATAACAATCATTTAAAAATATGTACATTATTTTTATTTTTTTAAACAATTTTTAAAAGTAATTTAATTATTATAATATTGTATACTCTAATATATATTAAAAATTTTAGATATTTTAATATAGTATTATTAAATTTTTTACAAAGGTTTTTTAATTACTAAAATTGTAAAATTTCAATAAATATATATTAATAAATATATAACTGATATATAGTTTATTTTTTAACTACTTGAGTTTAAATTATAATATCTTTAAAATACTCTTATATTTAAAATATATTTGTTATTAAGAATTTTCTTATTTGATTAATCTCTAAAGAGGTTATTTAACTAACTAATATATAAGATTTTATATGTAATATAGTCTTTATAATTAAATTAAAAAAGTTATTAATAAAATTATATATAGTTTATTATTAAAAATAAGCCACCTAATATTAATCTACTTGATATAACAGATAATTTTTTAGTTTATCTTGTTTTAAAAATTTGATTGCATCAATAACTAAGTATGTATTAAAATTTTTAATATCAAAATTGATACTGATAATTTTATTATATTGTTTAGAGTATTAAAATAAATAATCTTTTGTTTCTTTTTTGAAGTTTTTGAAATTTGAAATTTTATAACTATTAATTTATATATATTAATAAAGTAATTATTTTATATTAAGTAGCTATTAAAGTAATTTACACAAACTATACACTTGCATATTTTTGAAGGCAAATATATTTGATTTTAAATTATTTAAATATAAATAAACCTGATTTTTTCTATCTTGAAATATATTTTTTTGTAATATTTATTTAGTTATTCATTTTTTTAGAAAAGTCAAAGTTTACTAATTAAATATAAATGGCAGTTAATTTAAAAGTTACTATATTAAACAAAGAATTTCCTTTCAATTCATTTTGTAAAAAGCCTTTTTACTCATGATAACTATCTAATTGATTTTGACTATTTGAAATTAGTATTATAAAAAGAATTAATCTTTAAAAAATGGTTATAATTATATTGGTTTATATATAAAAACTTAATTTTATTGTTTGCTTTTTGTAAAAATTTTATTTTTTTAAAAAAAATCAAATAGAAAAGAGAAGTTGAGATTTTACTGAAAAATTTAAATATATTTATAGAAAAGAAATATATAGTTATCTATATCTTTAAAATTTATAATTAAAATATATCTTTTAAATATCAATAAATGTGAACATTTCTTTTAAACATTTGAAACAATAAATATACTATCAAATTAAAACTTTATAATAGAATATTCATACTTTATAAATACAATAAGTACTGATTATACAATTAAGTGGAAGACAATTAATACTCTTTTTTATATTTTAATAATAAAAAAAATACTAAACAGCAAGTTTTAGTTATAATTCAAGAGACAGTTTTCATATATATATTCAAAAAGAAAAAAACTAAAGTATAAAAAATCATAATCAATAATTTAGCTCTAAATATTACTCAAGATTTTAAACTATTCATTAAATATATATTTTTTAAAATTCTTGTTAAAACAATTTATTATATAATTTAAAAAACTATCAAAGTAAAAGCTTATATAGCTAAAATATAAAATAATTGAAAAAAATATTTATCATAATTAGAAGTAAAGTATTTCAAAAGTGAAAATAGTTACAAAAATTACTAGAAAAAAAATTCTTACAAGTATAAAAAATCATTTCAAGTTTGACTATATAAATAAATGAATAAACTATAAAAGACGTTATATAGATTTTATTAAATAATATTTAAAACAATTTATAATAGAAAACACAAATATTATATCTATTTCTCTTTGAATCTAGTATTAGTTTTACTTTATTAGGTTAGTTCTTTTATAGTTTAAAGTAATAACAAGCTATTTGGTGAATTATTTAAATTATGTAATCAGTTTTAGAAAGTTTAATAGTATATAAAATATTCCTTGTAATATTTACAATTTATAATTGCACATTACATTATTAAACTAATAAACAAGACTGAGCAAGTTATAAAAAAAATAATTAATTTGAAATAATTTTAATTTTATTTATTTTTTCATTATTTAGTTAAATTCCTTTTTTATTAATAATATAATCAAGAGTTTAATTATAAAAAGAAAATATACTATTTTCTGAGTCTAGCATTAGATTTGCTTGTTTTAAAGTATCTATAATAATAAATATATGTTATAATAGCTTTAAAAAATCTTGAAGAAAATAATAATATTGTTTAAATATACTATTTTAGAAAAGAAATTAAATTTACAGTCAAAAAATAAACGCTTTGATGCAAAAAAAGATTCCAAATCAATTTAAAAAAAGTATGGAATAGAACAGAATATACAAACAAATAATAACTGAGAAAGAGCTCAAGAAATTTCTTAAAAAGATAAAGCCAAGAGACCTGTGAAGTTTCACTTAATAAAAAGATTTACATGTATAAAAAATAAAAGAAAAATAACAGAAGAATAATTCCCAGATAAAGGTCTTACTAAAATAATAATACTAGGAATTAGAAATGGTTGGGTTTTAAGCTAAATTAGAACTTGAGCCTATTATTTGCAGTAGTGGATTGCAGGTAATGATGTTTATAATAAAAGGGGTTAACCCAAACTATAAATAGAATGACAAGCCGCTCCAAAGTTGCATTTAGAGTTTGATAACAAAATAAGACGAATGAGTTAGTTATTGATTTGGCTTTAGTAACACTGTAACTAGTATAGTTTACATTATATTTAATAAAGTACACATATATAACCTGATAGATGGTTTAAAAAATTATCAACTATAGAACATTTATTGCACATTAATATAATATTGACTAGCAAGACAAATAAAAAATGAAATTTATGTAATGACTACAGGATAAAGAACTTTTCATTAAGGCAAAGTTATATCACAGAGTTACAGAACATTACAAAAAAAAAGTGCATCATTTGCAATTAGAAAGAAACAAACATATAATTTTTTCTTTTCCAATTACGAAGACAAACGATAACTTTTTTATAGAAACAATGGCGCGAATAGCTAGAGAATAAAACACAACAGAAAGTTCAATAAATACTGTAGTTGGATCAGCTCAAAATAAATACCTAATTGCACTATACTAGATATCTAGAATGCATGCTCAGAGTGGAATCTCTGAAAAAAAAAAAACAATATTTAAATTCAAAAAACTCATCACTGCAAGGCATCCAGGAAAAAATGCCTGAAAAAATCAAAACTAGAATAACCACAATATCTCTACCAAATATGGAAAATCAGATGCGAAAAATTTCAACAATGGAAAAATGATAAGTAATACGTAAAAAAAAGCATATGGGTAAAGTCACACGCCCAAAGTGTTTGATTCGAAGAAAGAGAGGGTTTCATCAAAAATCAATTTATCGGTATTATCAACACATACTGTATATTAAAAAAAGCATACATCTTATTATTTACTGAAAATTTAATATTGGTGATAGCCCAACCTTAGCAGGCTAGTTACAGTATCTTTGTAAAGGGTGGCAACAAGCCACGAGGTAGGTTAACTCATCGAACTTTTGTAAGCACAAGTAGTCATACTATATGTGATTTTTTTTAATAAAGTATGTCTGGATCAGCGTTAATAAATAAGAAATAAATAGTACGAAAAATATACATTATTTCCAAAAGTGTCAAGAATTAATACCGTAAATATGCTAAGTTCTGAAGCACTGCATATTTAACATCACCATTTTGTCGCTGCCACAACGACAATGCCCGTGCACACCGAATTTTACACCTTTTTTTATAATTACATAACTCGTGATGCCGTTACACGTGACGTATTTTATGGTGTTGAACCCAAATACGTACAGAAAGAGTAAAAATTCAACCTCAATGAGTTACCAAAAAAAAATTTCGAATTATTTGCACCCTAAAAGCATGCTTAACAACAATTTTGGCATCATTCGATTTTTCTCTACGAATTTTTTTTATTCGCCACTTTATTTTTATTTTTATTTTGTCTTTTCACGCCTATTGTGTTATTAAAATCACATAGCAAACATCTTTCATTGTGTAAATCAGCGGAAAAAGAGTTAAAAGAGTTAATTTAAACAGTTAACCTATGTAGACATAATATTAATAGTTTTTTATTGTCGAACTTGGATGATTTAAATAACGTCGCATGCATAATTAATGACATGAGTTTGAAATTTCACAAGAACCTCCGAAAATATACATCCACCACGATAAATTACTGCTTAAGATGCCAAAGCAAATTATCAAAAGCAACACTATAAATCCAGAAATGCAAAAAAAATAGTGAAACATTATTTTTCCCTTCACGGTTTTTTCTCCCTTAACATGCGAGTAGAATGCAATTAAATTGTTGAGCGTCCATATAGAGCAAATAACGGATATGTATTTAGACCTACAAAAAAATCCCCTTGGTGGGGATAAATAGGCTATTATCACTGATGCCCAGGGGCATGTTGTAGCAGCTATTGCAGTAATAAAAACGAAAAATCTAATCCAACTCCTTTCTGAAAGTTCAAGAGGTTTCACTTTTATAACCGGACTGAATTTAGGAATTAAATCCGAATCGATGGATACTGCCCCTTCTTCTACTGGATCGATGGATACTAATTCTAGTTCAGTCTTGTCAAATAATATATAATTTGGATCTACGGACACTACCTTTCCGCCAATTATTCTCACGCAGACGGCTGGCAGTACCCATGACAATGCAATAGGAATGTGAGGCCAGTCATTAATGAGGCATCCATAAAGCAGATAGATGCCCGAAACTATTCCCACAATTATATGATACACTGATAATACTGAGGCAAACCTATCAAGGATAGGTGCATCAGAGATGCACTCTCTTAACAGTATTCTTTGTTCATTGTTAGGGCATAATTTCATAGCATAATATCCAAATGGTCTGTATTCACATCGACGTCTTGTTTCATTTTCCATTTTCTCGTCTTCGTCTTCGTAAAATCTATTACTATCCAACCAGTACGCGCTCATCTCAATTTCAATGACCTCACCCTGAAATTTATAACTTCGGGTTCCCACATTACAATAGTAAAACAGGCCCAGAAAAGGACATCCCAAGCATCTAAACATCCACGGCAATTTGTTTTTCAAGCCCTTATACGGTGTCGCACCCAATGTTGCTATGGCTGCTAAACAGGCAACCACATACGAAGGTGCGGGTTCTTGTAGTGTGTCTAACCAGTTTCCCAAGGAAGTGGAGTTTTGCATGTTAATGATAAAAAATTTAATGTGCAAATTATTGGACGCGAAAACGATTAAAAACTGCGTTCAAACAATTCTCGAAGCCAATGTTGATTTGGGTCCCCTTTAATAAGATAAAAAGGATGTTATCAGTGAAGAGAACTTTTCATCCTTATATATTCACTTATTCTTATTCTTTATTTTATGATTATATAAACGATTGAGTTTAGATTTCTAGAAGAAAATTATTGTGTTAGTATCATATTTGTTTTGTCGCATACGTAGTTACATAATTACCAAACTTGTGTATCTTCAAGTAATACATTTATGCAACTTTTTATTTTTAAACGAAAACACAGCATTCGTTGTTGTCTTATCATTCTTACATTATCTGTTCATTATTCCGTACTTAATCTCTGCGTTATCAAAGAGATGCATCTCATCGGTATCTGAAGTCACAAATATGGCAAATAATGAAAGAATAGAAAGAAAAATTATTTCATATGCATTTATTGTATAACATTCAACCATAAAATTATCAAATTCCGAAACCAAAATTTGCGCTATCAGGTATTCACGCAGTTCTTGGCCTAAAAATAAGTATTCGCAGTTCAGTTAGAATTTTTTTACATGAAGTAATAATTTTTTTTTCATGAAGTATTACAAAAAAAAAAAAAAGGTTTGTTTACGCGCCTTCTATATTTCCAAGATCTCTTTTATGTATATCAAATATAGAAACACCTTTTATTTGGTCTTTTTCAGTGAAAAATGAAGACAAAATTTTTTATTTTTCAAATTGAACGTTTCCTGCGACGATGATTATACATAGATTCATATTTATCCAAATACAGCAGAAAATCAAATGATAATAGAAACGATCTAATATACCGATGGGTTTGAATGTGTGATTTCTCTTTTCTATTTGATTGTTTGTCTATTGTGATACCAAAAAAATTCTTATTATGCTAACAAATGCTTGTCTTATTACTTTTATTTATCACCACTTAAATTCTTTCGATATTAATCCAATTTTTCAACCTACGTAATTGTAATTTTCAACAATAACTCCAGATGCAACTTGAATCGAATCAGCTCCATATAACGTGGAAACTACAATTTATTACATTTATTTTTTAATTTCATCATTATTTTAAAATTTCTAATTACTAAATTTAACTATTGATTGTAAATAAAAATTCGTTAAATTCGCTAATTGATTTAATAATTCAAAAATTTTTTAAAAAATAATTTTTTAAATAAAGTAATAATTATACCTTTGATAGCAAATAAAATACATTCTAATACTGTAATTATCATATAATAATGATTTTTTATTAAAATTTTTTTGAAAAATAAATAAAAATTAAATGAGCATTAAATAATAATGGCCAAATAATTATTAAATTTAAAATAAAAGACTGTATAAATAGTGCGGTGGTTAATGCTATATAGATTAAATCATAATCAAATTTTTCAGGATACAATTTTAAAGTTTGTAATAACCTTACCTATTGAATTAATAGCTGATGCATTTATATATAGTTACTAATCAAGATTCAACTAGAATTTTCAAAAGGTTATAAATAAATTACATAAAAATTGTATTTAAACAAATATTAAAAATTAAGTAAAAAAATTTTAATGCAACTATATGTAATAAAAATAAATTTAAAACTAAATGCATAATATAATAAAAATAATATTACTTATAACTATATCTTATTTTATTATAGATTTAATTATTAAAAAGGTTTTAATAAAAATAAAAAATTTTATGTACAATCAAAAAATTTTTTTTTATTTAAAAAATAAAACCAATAAAAATAAAAAATAATTAATAAAAAACCAATTTATTTATAACTAAAAATATTTTAAAAAAATTAAAAAAAATTATACATACACAGTATATTTAATAGATTTTGTATATATATATATACTTTAATAATTGCAATAGTAAACTGTAAAACAGTAATGTTCATAGTAGAAAGTTGTTAGCCCAAACTACAACAGAGTAACATATCACTTTTAAAGTTATACTTAGAGTTTGCCAATAAACTAAAATGAGTAAGTTAATTAGCATTTTAGCTTTAGTAACATTGTAAATAGATAATATATATTATGTCTAATAAAGTATATATAACTAATCTAGTAGCAGACCTAAAAAAAAATAAGTTTAATTCAATATTTATATTAATTTATTTATAAATAATTGGTTATTTTTAAAGATAATAAAAATATTATTTAAAAATTTTCTGCCAACCTTTTTATTTAAAATAAGTTAGATTAATTTTTTTATTCTAATTTAAAATACTTATAACTCTATCAATACATAATTAAATTTAATAAAAAAATATTTATTTTAAAGTTTATATCATACATTATCATTTTAAAAAAAATTGTTTAAATCTAATTACTAGAAAATAAGAAAATAATATAAATAAATTAGATTCTATTTTAGAATTTGACTATTTTTGCAGGTTTAATTTTTTAAAAAAAAATTAAAATACTTATATATTCATTAATATATAATTATATTTAATATAGAAATATTTATTTTAAAGCTTATATCATTAGCTATTATTTAAAAAAAAAATTGCTTAAATCTAATTACTCAATAATGAAAAAATAGTATAAATATATGAGACTTTATTTTTAAAATTTATATATTTTCGCAAGTTTAATTTTTTTTAAATAATTAAAACATATATATCTCTATTAATATATAATTATATTTAATATAAAGTATTTGTTTTAAAGCTTATATTATAAGCTATTATTTAAAAAAAAAATTGTTTTAATCTGATCACTCGATAAAAAAAAATAGTATAGATATATTAGTCTTCATTTTTAGAATTTGACAATTTCTATAAATTTAATTTTTTTAAAAAAATTAAAATAATTATATTTACTCAAAAAATAATTATATAAAGCTCACTCTTTCCCATTCACCTATGGCACAGCAAACCCAGACAACAAAATGATAAAGAGAAACAAGACAGGAAGAACCCAAGAGATAACAATATGTTACCAGTAGGCCAAACTACAATATTGATAAGATATCCAAGAATAAGGTCACCCTTATCGAAAGGAAAAAGGAACAAATACCTAAAAAGAAACACATAACAACAACCCAAAGCGAAAATAAAAACAAAGAACAATTCTCTCCCTTCAAAAATGTCCCTATCCCTGAACAGAATCATCCAAACAGCACCGTGATAGCAACAAGCAGCAGTGAAAACAACAATATCAACTCCAGCTTATGGAGTAAGCAAGTCGAATGAAACCAACTCCAAATATTAATAGTTACAGAACAGGCAAATACCAATACAGAACTCCTGGCATATCACACAGCAAGGTTAGATAATTCTGATATTGACATGGATCTCAATGAGGAACTCTCTGAAACAGAAGATAAGTGGCAGATTGCTAGTAACAGCAAGAGAAAAAACAGAAGATCCTCAACATATATGTCCAGTTCGAGATCACAACTCAGGTCACCCTTCGACTCCAAGCTCAAATTTGGATGGTAAAGAATCAAGCTTGGAGTGAAAGCTTCATTAATCCCTGACAAAACAACTTACAAAAAGATACTTCACATTATGAAAGCCCTGAACTTTCCAGAAGGTCTTCTCTTAATCTAAAACAAATGCTGCGAAAATAAATACTACATTATTACCATATTCAGAGATCAACAAGCAGCAGATGATGCAAGAAACCTTATCTTTCCAAACACAAACATCCTGCACTTATCATACATGAAAAAACCATACACAGGCTTGATAAGTAATACAGTATAAGAGTTTGAGACATCCCCCTAAACACAAGACTCATAGATGTACAACAAACCTTTACCAAATTCAGGTAGATCAACAACATAAAAATGACAATCAGAAACATATGGCAATTCACGACAATCACATTCACCAATAGAGAAGACAAACTCAAACTTCTAGATCAATGGAGCACATTAATCAAAGCACATTCAGTAAGAATCTTTGATGTAGAGTGAGACCTCAAACAAATAAAAAACCAGGACAATCATTCCCTCAAACTCACAAACCTCTCACCCAACACAAACGCTTTTGATCTCAAACTCATCAGTCAATAAATAGGGGCCAAAACCTGTTACATCCCCTATCTCTTATTATACAAACTCAGGAAATACGCAGTTCTCAGTTTCAGTAATGAAAACGTACTCCAGCAAGCACTAACCAAAACTTTCACACTAGAAGAAGCAGTTCTCGAATACAAACTGATAGACACCAAGCTCTGCACCATTTGTGACAGTCCACAACACTTAGTGGAAAATTGTACTATCAAAGAGAGAAGAAAACAGTGAAAAGACTTCAATTGTGAATAAGCAAACAAATTCGGGAAATTGTAACAATGCTTCAGACCAGCAAATTCAATACCTATCCACAAATTAGTTAATCCACTATCAAGAAAGACTACAGCCATCTCAGGATCATATGCATCTGCAGTAAAAAACAGAACCTTCCAACATCAACTGTTAAATACCCAACATGATGAAAATCAAGGTATAACAAACATACTGGCCGAAATTCAATGCGAACTCAAAACTATCAAAAAAGTATTGTCTGATCTTGATGAAAGAATTGATAGTCTAGAGCAATACTGTTATAACAACATAGAAGAGATGAAAGAAGATCAAGAACAAAACTGTGATAATAGTGAATCCACTATTCAATATACATTAGACTTGAATGATATATAACAACAACAACAACAGCTACACACATCTATTAGTAATATGGACAAAACAATAAATGTCCTCATTTTCACAATCACCAACATGATCCCAATAGGTACAAACTACTTTTCTCCTTCTATAAAATATTAAACATGGGTAATACAATAAACAACACTTCCATATCAAAAAAATCCACTCATCAACCATTGCATCTACAACAAGATACAAACAATTATGACAAAAAATCAAAGAACACTTCTGACTCATTCACACCTCAGAATAATCATATATACTGCATCACAACAATATACAAACAAGTGATATACAATAGCCAACTGAACTTATACAAGTTAACAAGTATGAACAAACTCCACAACACAGAACAAAAACAGCAAGAATATTGTACTTTAGAAATATAACATAATACAAAAAACAGCAACTCCAACCTCCCTTACTGGACTATAGTCACACTTAACTGTAGGGGCCTCAATGATCAACAAAAAGAAAAACTTATTTCACAACATGGCAAATCAACAATTGGGAAATCATCATTTCTACCGAGATGAACGGAACTGATTAGTAGACAAGGAACTGAAAAATACCAACACATGGTACATAGTGGACAGGAGACAGATTCATCAGAGTGGAAGTTGGCATCGCTACTAAAAAACCTCTTTTAGATAGAATAATTCAAGTGCAAAAGTTCTAGTTTAGAGCCATATGTATCGACATTGCATTATCAAACAAGAACTTCTGCAAAATCATAGAAATATACATACCTGCCAGTGTGGGTAAATTCAAGAAAGAAATACAGGAACAAATCATCAAGTGAATCAAACAACGAAAACATGACAATTGGCACATTATCTTAGGAGGCGACTTCAACTACAACCACTCCCACAAACTAAACTGAATAAGTACAGTTAGAAATATACAAAAGACCGAACAGATCATTTCTACCAATGACTTACTGACATCACAATCCCCAAGTAAGAGAGTATACATGGCATGCCCCTCCACAAAAATATTGCAACATATCAGTAAGCAGAATAAACATAATTTGGACCAGCTCTTGTCCAATATGGTGCACATTAGATGCTTACATCTCTGACCAGTTAGACATATTAACAGATCATAATGCACAGATTACACACATTGAGAGCTGGCAAATAAAACAAAAAGTAAATGCCAATGACATCCTAATTCCAATTCTAGACTACTATGGAAACAGACTATACAAGAACAATGGAAATCCTTCACAGATGAGGTTGATACGAACATAACAAACACATCAGACAATATTGAAAACAACCAAATAGATGTGGATAAGCAATGGAATAGACTCAGACAAACCATCCTCAACGCAGCCAAAAAACATATTCTAAGATATCAAGAAAAACAGAGAAACAGACCCAAGCGGCAGAGTACTACAAGATCCATTCTCCTCATATAACTGAATTAATACCACAAACAAATCCTTCTATAATATAAGCCTCAACAAAAAAGTGACACAGAAAAAATAAAAATACTATACAACACATCAAAGACAAGGTCTTTCTACAAATATGGTTACCAGATAGCACAAATGAAGAAGTTATTGAAGAAATAGACACCCTAATTAAGGCAAAAAAGGCTGCAAAAAAGATAGAAATAAGAGAAAAAAATAGAGACAACAACATCATCACATATAAAAGAAGAAACCAATAGTATGACATAGACAAAAAACAGATGATCAGATTAGTTCTAAACAATCCCAAGAGAAGTATCATCACAACCAAGCTGATCAAAGAAGTTGGATCAGAAAGAATACTTGTGCATGACCTAATAAAGATAAAAGAACAAGTCAGAGAACACTTCCAGACATGGACACAGCACAGACACATATAAAAACACAAAGGCACTATGTGGCAACAAGCATATCAACCCAATAGTGAGTTTAGATCTAAATGGTACTAACATACAATGATACCCATTACTGTAGCAGAAGTGAAGGAAGTTATTACTAACACCAGTAACAAATCAGTCCCTGAACTATTAAGCATTCCATATACTGCATTCAAACACATCAACATATAGCAATTGAATACTTGACAATCATGTTCAATGACATACTAGCCAGCAAAAAACTATTGAAAAAATAGAAACAAGGTACCATCTACCCAATTCCTAAACCTAAGGAATGGTATTACAATATAAATATTACAAGAACAATTACACTCCTCTAATTCATTAAAAAGATATTTACAAAAATTATAAACAATAGATTGACAAAGGTCCTCAGTACTCACCAAATCCTTTCTGAAAACAACTGGGCTGCTCTCCCTGGAAACAGCACACGTGAACCAGTAACAATTATAAATCAGATACTAGAAGATGCAAGAGAAAGAAATAAACCATGCCATATCCTCTTCCAAGATATGAGCAAGGCTTACAACTTTGTCAACACACAAAGACTCTACAATGCATAAAGATCCCCAACAAGCTCAACAACATTATCATAGACTGCTTTATAGACAGATCGAATAAAGTCATAACCCACTTTGGACTCACAGAACTATACAAGATAAAGGAAGGCCTTGATTAGAGTGACACAATATCTCCCTTATTATGGCAAATATACTATGATCCCCTTATCACCACAATTAGAATATAAAAGGATACCAGATGGAAAGTCAAAAATCCAATCTCGAAAATAGAAGTCAAACAAAAATCAACATTTCAATTATTGCCTACATGGATGATACTACTATAATCACTCAAAACAGAGAATAGCTTGAAGAAATCACAAGGGTCTACTCATCATTCTATCATCTTAACGGAATTACAGTCAACCCAGTCAAATCTGAACTCCTAATTATAAATGCACCACAAGAAGACATCCTTTTCCAAAACCATACTATTACATCAGTACCAAAAATACAGGCCATCAGAGTACTAGGAGTCTGGTATGAATGAAATAAAGGAAAAAAATTGTAATGTGAGCTTATCAAGAAAAAAGCCTGTAGTATCAATAAAGTCATCACCTGGAAAAGCATCACAGACAAGATGCATATATACATTATCAACTATGTCCTCTTCCTATTCATTGAATATCTACTAACAGATCTCATACTATTGATACACAAAATCAATTGGCAATAGAAAAATCAGAACCAGCTTCTGAAAAAGAGTCCAGCTGGCATTCTCTGTTCCTAAGGTCATACTACACCTAAGTACTTCATACAATATCATGAAAACATACACCTGTCAAATGCAGAAAAACTGCAGCAACATATAAGAGCTCTATAGTAGTGACAACATAGCTGGACAAATAATAAGTCTGTGTATATAACGACTCCAATGAGCTGCATGGCAAAAGCTGAATATCTTTAAACAGTGTCCCAAAGTCCATCTCACATGGTCAAACTTCTTGCAAGACTTCCTCAGAAAAATACAATCACAAAACATAACAATATATTGACACATCAAAATGAATCTATATATATATAGCCTAATATATATCAAAGATATTCTAGATCGAAAGCATATAACATAATCTGAGCAGAACAATTACTCAATACTTACTGCACCAAAGCTCTCAAATGGCATCAAGTAGGAGCCCTAGATAACAAAATCAATAAATGAAAAGAACCAGCATAATTTCAAGAGATCAAAACAACTATTCAACATTTATTAACAACCATTCTAAGTTCAATACCATCATTTCTGAGGCATAGATACAATCCTCTACACAAGAAATCATTGACAACCCAAGCCCTGAAGTATTCTGGTACATCACAAAAATCAAAAACACCACTACCCTGGACAAAAGACTCAGCTACCATGATAATATCATCAAACTTTGATATTACACAATGACTGACAAATTCCAATAAACAAATGTTCTGGCTGTAACCTGAATGAGAATATTGACAATAGACCAGACATGTGCTGCTTCAAAGTCTCACAAGACAAGACCATAGATGTACTGGTTACATCAACATCAAAGTTAACACAAGAAAACAGCAATGAAACAAAAATGAGACTGCAGGTATCCCTTATCAGCATTGAGAGATGGATTGCTGAATCCAATGATAAACTGGAATCTATTCAAATCATTACAACACCAGTTACTATTCATAGAATACAAAAAACAATCAAATTCACTAAGGCAGCCAAACGAAGAATCAGAGACATATATAACTACTTCAAGGAGAGAAAAAGCTTCTATATAACAACTGATGGTGCTTTCAATACCTCTCAATCCTCATCAATGGGAATTGGCCTCCTCATCACAGACCATCTCAGAGCCATGCACAAAACATTAGGCATAAAACTTATAGGACAGGCATCAGCTTTCCAGCAGAAATATTAGCAACTACAATTGCAATTGGCTGCATCACATATAGCAGCACAGTAGTAGCCTACACAGACTCAGCAAAGTTAATCAGAGAAATAACATATGCAAAAGCAAGAAAAAGTCAAAACATCACTGAATATAGGCTCATACAAAATTTAGATCATATTATCGAGACAGTACAACTCACAGTCCACTGGGAAAAGATAAACAAAGAAGAAGACATCAATGCAATCCTTAGTACAGCAGACAAAGCTGCAAAATCAGCCCTCAAAAGCAATACAACAGATAGCTCTCTCATGACCTCTCTACTCAAACACAAAACTTTATCCTTCTTCTACAACAATACAATATAGATTCCCAACAATATTCGAAGAGCATTAAAACAAAGACAACAAGCTGAACTAACATATAAATAGTGTGGCCTCATGCAAAACAAGACAATTCAATCTTCACAGAAGGAGAACATCAACTGGAAGCACTCTATAGAACCCCTTCACCCCTCAAAATTCTCTGGAGCATACACTGACAGTTTCGACCATATACAAAAATGATTCGCGATCAAATTATGGAACTTGAACTTCTAACAATGCATATACTATATAAAAGAAAATCAGAAATATACATGTCAATACAATTTTTCATGTACACTGCAACAAAAGACAACATTTACACCTTCCGATGTCCATATCATGGGATCAAAATCATAACATAATTATATCAACTATACACCATGAAATTATTGCAAGAACAGAAAAAGGAAGCCCATATACAGTCAAAGTAGAGGTAATCAAACACATTCAGGAAGCCAATTTATGGAACCTGCTCTTAAGAGAAGCCATCAGCAAAAAAGTTATAAAAGTTTTCAGCAAGTTCCTAGCCCTAGGGAAAATACCAGAAGGTTATATCAACAATATTAGATTTATTATATATAATATATGGATCGATAGATACAGCCACCTACAACTATAGAAAAAAGTACAAAGTATCACAAGAAAAGACAAAAGAAAAAAAGAAAAGCAAATTAAGAAGAACAGACTTCTCCTAGATTCATTGCCTATATCATACTCAGAAATTTCCACAGAAACATTGGAAGCCATTATTCAAGATCTAACAACAATATATAATATCTTCAACTACACATTCTAATGGAGCCTAGATACATTAGTACCTTCTATAGAGGACAATAAACCACAATGGATATAATATAAATTGTATCAATTGATTTTTTGTTTTGTTCACATAGAAATAGTCTACAAAATTGTTTTGTAAATAAGAGTATATGTAATGCATATAATCAATAAAATAGGCAAAGTTGCGTGTGAAAAAAAAAAATTATAAAAAGCTTATATTATGGACTATAATATTAAAAAAATTATATTTAAAAAAATTTTTTTTTTTAAATGCTGGCTCAGCCTTGTTTTATTTGTATATATGCAATGATATTACATAGAAAAGCTACCCTAGAATATACTACCTGTTTTCTATCAAACAAAACTCAATAGAAATTTCTCTTTTCCAGGATACTCATCTTGTGACTTATTGCTACCCTTGTGTGATGGCTAACCTGCCAAGGCTGGACTAGTGCTAAAATAAATTTCAAAAATAAAGGAGCTGTTTATAATGTTTATAAGCCATTAATTCATAAAATTATTAACTAGGTTTGTATATTGTTCTTTTATGAATCTTTCTCTTTCGGTGAAGGTCGGATCTTTCTTTCTAGTTTCATATTTTGCTTGTTTCTCTTTTTTTCTTATGATGTCCATCGTGGCTTTCCATCTCTGGAATGCTTCGCATCTCTCTATCCAGATTTTGTATAGAAAGTTTATTATACTGAAATATATTTTGCCTAGGCAGGTTTTCCTATTCAGTTGATTTGGAATAGCATTTTGAATGTTGTAGACTAGTTCCTTGAAAAAGGCTCCTCTGATGCTTGCTATTAGATATTCTTTATATTTTAGACTTGTTTTGCTTGTAAATACACTTTCAAATTCTTTTCCCTTTTCTTGTGTTGTGTGGTTTTTGACACAAGTGATTATGGTGTTGATTAAGAAATCTTCTGTAATAGATCTGAGTTGACTGCAGATAAAAGAGTATGTACTGGTTTCTGGTTCATTGCATCTTGGGCATTTGTTGTCTTGAAAATAGATGGGGTTTAAGTATAAAGTCTGCTTTTAGTTAGCAATTCATTATTCTATATACTGAGACAAAATTTTTGAAACTTTTGGTCTTCCCAGTTGGTGTAGTGGTCACTGATTATAGTCAGTTGTAATAGTATAATGGTTATTTACCAATTTATTTCCTTTGCTATTCTTTCATTATAGTTGTATCTTGTTTGGGTAAGGAGTCTCTATTTTGCCAAGTAAATTGTCTGGGTGAGCTTTTTTGTAATTAGGTTTATGGAAATTTCTGTAGGGATATTGTTCCATTGTGTTGTTATCTCTTGGGAACTATATTGTGATCTCAGTACCTCAATCACTTTCTCTCCAGGTTTCATTTCTTTCCATCTATCAATCTGTGCCAGACAATCTGCTTGTTCATTTTGTTTGATATCTGAGTGGCCTTTTATCTTATATAAAGATAGTTTTATCTGGTTTTGTTTACACCAGCCCACTATTTGGAGAAGAAGGTTTGAATTTTTCTGTGTTTTGATAATTTTTTCTAGCTTTTCTTTTTGGGTCTTGAGAATACTATTAATTGCTACTTGGCTATTAGTTTATAGAGCTACTGAAGAGTGTTCAGGTAGAACACTTAATGCCATGAGTATTGTTGCAATTTTTGCCCTGGTGAATAATGGTGCATCGTTATTTATTCTTGAAAAGTGTATTCCTCTTGGTTTGGAATAATGATAACCCAGCCCAGTCCTATATAATATTTTCCATCAAGGTTTTTCATTGAACCATCTGTATAAATTTCAAAAATGGCATGGTTTCTTAATTTTTCTCTAATTGATGCTAGTAATGCCAGGCTTTTAGTATGGCCTTTCAGCAATTTTTCTAAATGTTTGAGATGTAGTTGTGTGCTATTTGATAGTTGGATTTCAATGATTGCTTTTTGTTGAGCTGATGGAGCTTGTATGTATTCTGAAAGTGTAATAGAGAGGGAGTTGGGGGAAACCTTGTTTTGACAGATTGTTTCTCTTTCTATATGACTACTTTGCCTTGTTAAGGACTTGCTTTTGTGGACTGGTATTGTGATAGATTGTTGTTTAGTGGCTTTAAAACTGCATTCTCTAGTTTGATTTTCTGTGCTATTTATTATGCATCCTTCGCAAGCCTCTAGTAGTGAGCTTTCTAGATTCTGTATGTAGTGTCTATATTTGACAGTGTTTTATCTATTTTTTGTTGCTTTTTCCAATAGTTGGAATACCTTCTTTTATCGTGAATATCCAATGAGGTCTGGAGGAGAGGAGGTCAGTGAAGGGTGTACCTTGTGTAAAGATATTTTTAGTTGTATTGGTATTTGCTTGATCTTTGGTTTCCAATATTGTTTTAAGTTTGTTCTGTATAGTAGTAAACCACCTTGGAGTTGGGCCTAGTACTGATTTTTTAGTGATTCGAATGATTTGACACCAATCTAGTACTTTAGATTTATTTGCATTTAGGAGTTGCCCTGTAAATAAGAGGTTGTGCTTTTTTAGGTTCTTCTGATATTCAATGAAAAAAGCTTTGCTCATTATGTCTTCTATTGGAGTGTCTATTTCTTTTATAAGAATTAGGCTATTGTTTTCTTGTGGAAGATGTGTTGTAAAACTATGTCTTTTCAATAGCCATATGATGTCATATGTAAGGTTGTTGCCTAGCTTTTTTAGGGGACTCTACATCTTGTTTAAGATGGGTTGGGTTGACCAAAATTCATTTTGCAGTGTCTAAAGTCTTATTCTTGCTATTTCTTCTGCTCTGTTGGCTCTATTAATTCTGTTAGTCCAGTTTGTAGTGTGAAACAAAAGTTGTCTATTCCACAGGTGTATTATATTATATTTATGTTTATTGTAAAGAATATTATTGGGGGTTCTTCTGGCTAGGACTAGTTTATATTTAAAGGTTGATGTAATGTTGCTCATGAGAAGTTTACATGATTTTTTAGATAGCATCATGTCATTGCATAGGTATTCAGCACTAGGGATTAAGATGTGATTTATGATATATTGCATTTGTTTGTTTGTAAAGTTTTTCATTCCTATTAGTGTTTTGGTCTTCCTGAATTTTTGTTGAATCAGGGTTCTTTTATAGTCTTTCTTTTTTGAGCTATTGTACCACACTCCTAGGATTCTGACTGGAGTTTCTTTGGGGCAGCCTTAAATAGTTTAATTGTCTATTACTATTCCTTGCTTGAAATCATTTTCTTTGCCATTGATAATGATTAGTTGCGATTTCTGTGTATTGATTTTGATGTCATTGATGTGATAAAATTCCTCTATTACTTTGATAATTTCTTTCATGTCTTTCACATTGTCTGTGATCCAAGTGGTGTCATCCATGTATGCATTGACTGAAATGTTACCATTTTTGTTGACCAGTCTTTTTGGAAATTTTTGCATATTTTTGTTAAGATTGTGTAGCCTGTGAAGTCTTTGTCTATTTTGGTTATGAGGGGATCATAGAAAATATACCAGAGGAGGGGGGATATTATGTCCTCTTGATCAATACCATCCTTAACTCCATATTCTGCTGTGGGTCCATGACATGTCAAAACAATGTTTTGTCATTGGTTAAATATGTTACAGAGAATGTTGATGATTTGAGAAGGAATTCGGATATGTTTGAGTACTAGGATTACATTTCAAGATTGACTGAATCATATGCCTTAGACATATCTTGGCTTATAATTTATGCTTGTTTGTTTGTGTCTTTCATATATTCATGATGTTGTTTATAATATGGATTGGTTCCTGTATACTGCAGCCAGGAAGTGCTGCCCAGTTTAATTCTGACAGGATTTTGTGGTCACCTATGCAGTGATCTAGTCTGTCTGTGATGATTTTTGTAAAAATCTTTCTTCCTACATCTAGAAGGATAATTGGTCTTATAATATCTAGATTGTTTTGCAAATCTTTTGGTTTCAGTATTGAATAGATAGCTCCTTTACTCTATTCTTTTGAAGTGTCTTCTTCTTTAATAACCCTGTTAAAGAGTAGTCAGATTTTTTCTATTGTCTTTGTCCCTAGTTTTTTGTAGGCCATGTATGGAATCTGATTTCTTCCAGGGGCTGATTTGCACTTCTACTTTGGATTGTCTTTTTTATTTTCTCCATGGATATTTCAGCAAGGACTGAGTTGTATCACCTGGGATTGATATTCTTTTTTGGTTCATATTCTGCAGCCCAGGAGAGAAGATTGGAGATAGGTTTAGTGTTCTTGGCTGAGGTCTAGTTCTTGAAGTGTTGTCTAATCCGTTTTTGATTCCTGTGGGATTAGTTATGATTGAAACTTTCTCATCTTCTATAATAATCTTGTCTAAGACAATAGTTCTCCTAGGCTTTTCTATAATGCTGTTAATTATTGCTTTTTTATTTGTTACTAAGTATATTTGTTTGTTCAGGGTTCTTTGTTTGATCACGAGAGCTTGCTTTCTATGTGTGATTGCTTGGACAATGACTTTGTGTCCTCAGATGATTTTTTGAATGTAGTCTAGCCAGTATTGTACAAAATTTAGTGGGTACTTCACCTTCAGTTTGGTCAAGTGTTGTAGCACATCTGGAAACTTTTTCTGGGGGTGTTTTGATAGTGTGGGGAGAGGCTTGTTTGCTTTATAAGTGGCTTTCAATCTGTTGTTGAAGGTTGTATCTGTAATAGCAGGTTTTTGGTTATGTTTTCTTCACTTAGTATTCTTTTTCTCCTGCACTGTTTTCTTTTTGGAATGTAAAGTTTGACTGCTTTGAGGATGTGGTTGCATATAATGTTCTATAGTTTATTTATTGATCTAGACTTTGTGCTTTGGCTGCTTAGAACTTTGTCGACTTCTAGGGAGAATTTTTTCCATTGTTCGTTATTTGCTAGTTACCAATTGTATCTGTGATTTGGCTGGTGATGTTGAGTCTCCTTGTATGAGTTTAGTTGCCATGTCTCTATTTCAGTAATAGTGTATTTGTGATCATTAGAAATCAGTGGAACTAAATCTTCTCCAATGTAGGCTTTTCTGCTTTGCCATAATAGAAATATGTTCATTCAGATCTGGTTGATCCTGCTGCTGCTATTGTTCCGGCTCTAGGTATATTCTCTTTTGCTTGGGTTGTGAAGCCTGTATGTATTCTCTAGACTGTGATCTATTAGTATTTCTACTTGCAGGCCTGTTGATTTGTTGAATATGCTTTGTTTGTGGCCATTGTTTTTGTCTAAAGCTGGGTTGGGAACTCTATTTAGATTTCCTAACACCAGGAGATGCCAGTTTTTTTGAAGTGCTTCTCGCATCCATTGCTTTAGTTTATTAATAGTGTCTTGCCATCCCTGGTCTCTCTTATCTGTATGAAAGTATGTGCCCATGATTCTCAGTTTCTATTTTTTGGGAATGCGCGATCTGCATGTATTAGTCTTCTCTTCCAGGTATTGTATTTATAAATTTGGTTTGCTATGTCTTTTTTGATCATTAGATTTAGGCCTTGTCTGATTATTTGTTTATTATTATGTGATCAGATTATATGGTAGGATAGATATTTCCAGTATTTTGATTGTTGGTAGGTACCATTGGTCTCAGTTGTTACAATAAAGTCCCAGTTCTTTGTTGTGCACTAGTTAAACCAGGTTTCTCTTTTGTGTTTGTTTGTTAGGCCTTGAATATTGACAGTTGTGGTTTGCTATATTAGATGTTGAGTTTCTTTTTCAATGTATGTTGTTGTATTATTATTGTTAGAGTTGTCTTCTGTTGTATAATTATTTGAATGAGATATAAAGTTTGATGGAATTTATTTCTACATATCCTTGGGTGTCTTTCTATATTACGTATTGTTATGATTGTATTCTGTGTTTACCAGTATAGGTAACTCTGGTATATTTCTCATTGATTATTTTTTGAGGGAAGGAGGCTGCATTAGGAATCAGTTCTGAAATTGCATTGAGTACCTTATGTATGTTTTGATCTATCCTGCTTATGGATTCATAAATTTGTTGTTGTTATGTTTGAATAATGTGATGTTCTATTGTGCTTGGTTGAGAGGTGGAGATCCCATTGTAGTTTGATGACTCTTCTTCTCCATTTTTTGTTTCCATAGTATCTGGAAAGTTGTTTTCAGGAACTTTTAAATTGTATACCCTTTCATCCAGATCAATGATATTTTCTTTTATCTCTTTAATCTTATTCTTGATTTTTTTGAGAATGGTCATGATGTCAGCAAGTGTTGGGTTGTTCTCTTGGATCTTTTTTGATTGACATTGACCCTATTTGGCAGCTGTTGCATAAGATCTAGGTTTGATTGGATTATGTTGTGAAGTTTTTGTTTGATTTTTAATTGGAGTGGTGTGTGAAGGTCTGAACTTGTTCTATAGTTTACCAAATTTGTTTGCCTGTTTCTTATTGTATTCCTTCCATTGTATTCTTTTTTCTTTGATTGGGTAGCCATTCAGAAGATGCTCTGGGCTGTTACAAATTGTGCACAGTTTGGCTTCGATGGGTTGCCAGTCCAGTTGAAGTCTCCCAGTTGAAACTCTTGCGAGATAGCTGTTTTTAGTTCTTCCTGGTTACTAAAGCTAATGACTGTGAATCTCTTTCTTTGATATAATATTCTTCTTGGTATGTAACAGGTCTTGGCCTTAGTTTGTTCACATATTCTCCTTAGGTCAAAGGCGGTGGTGTTGTGTGGGAGATTAGTGAGTTTTGTTGCGATCTGTCAACATGCTTTCATTTGATCTACATTCCATTGTACATCAAACACTTTGACTGAGTCAGCTTTGAGTGCCATGCTCTATTTTTCGATTAGGACATCTTTGTTCTCTTTTTTTATATATGTGATTATTGCTGTTTGCCATATTTGTTGGGTTGACATGGTGATATTACTGATCACTTCATATTTGATGAAGGATTATGTACTTCTATAAGTTTGTTGTCCAGCAGAATTTCCCATACTCTAATACAATTTTCCTGTTTTAGGATTAGATTTGTGTACTTCATGAGGGCCATATGTTTGTTGTCTATATTGGATAATGAATTGTTGCAAATCTTGATTGCTTCTTGTTTGTTATTTAAAATGGTGATAATGTACTTTGTCTTTTTTTTCTTTTCTCTCTGAATTGTTATGAGTCCTTTTGATAAATTCAAAGCCTTAATAAGAAAGGTTATTTTCTGAACTGTGGTTTTGCCTGACAGGTTTATAGCAGGGATGCCAATCTTAGCTCTTTCTCTACCATAATGGATGATTTTATCAAAAGGAAAGAGGGGTATTGATTTGGTAATTTAACTGTTCAACTTTTGTTTACCCTTATTACCAACTTGTTGCCAGTATGAAATTGAGCCTTGATTTTCTTCTTCTATCATCATTTACATGTCTGAGTCATCTATGCGTACTGCTCTTGATGTCTCATTGGTTGTTCCTTGAAGGGCTTCTTCTGCCATCACCATATTGGTTGTTGTTTGGATATTATTAAGTTGGTTCGTTGTTGGATTTTTGGTAACTGAGATATTTTCTTCAACTTCCTCACTTCAGTTGGTGGTCTGGATAGTTTCTGTTGCTAAATTGAATGTGGTAATCTGTGTTGCCAGATTCTGGGATAGGTTTTGAGTTCTGTAGTCTTCCCTACGATTTTTGTTTTGATAGTTTTCTTTGATTTTTCCTTTATTTATGGTATTTTTTTTTGCTGCTTGCATTGTTATTTCTTTGCATAACTTGTTTGTGTTACCTCTTGTAAGGATGTTCTCATTATAGTTGGGTCTCCACTAGGCCATTTTGCTATGAAGTTCTCTTTGAGAAGACATCTCTCCATTTACCTTTTCTTTTTCTCTAAAAATTAACATAAAAGAAAATTTTTTTGAAAAATTGAATCTACGGAAAAAAGTTTTTTGAATTATATTTAAATATGATTACTAGTTAATAAAAAAAATATAAATAAGTTAGACCTTATTTTTAGAATTTGTCTATTTTTTTCATAAGTTTAATTTTTTTTAAAATTTAAAATACTTATATCTTTATTAACATATAATCAAATTTAATAAAAGAACATTCGTTTTAAAGCTTATGTCATAAGCTATCATTAAAAAAAGTTTACTAAAATCCTTTTTTTTTTTTAATATACAATCATGCCATAATAGCTTGTCTTTATTGAAAAATTGAAGTAAATCTATAATATTTTATAGACTTTTATAAAATAACTAATTCATTTTCATATAAAATTACTCTAAGTCAGATTTTGTGGACAATATTATACTTCCCTAATAGATTGATAATAATCTCTGCTATCAGAATAATTACCAATAGTTTGTAACTATTGATTGTCTGAAAACCAATAAATTGTTATGTTAAAAAAATGGAAGAGAAAAAACAATTAGGAAAAGGAAACAATTTAAAACTCATCAAAAAAATCCAAAAATAAAAACAATATCTTTTTAAAAGGAATCTGTCTAATTGTGATAGTCTTTTTGTTTCACTTGAACCTTGGAAGAAATCTTCTTTTTTACCATTTATAGTATTGCATGAATCAATTCAACTGGTCTTTTATTTAAGTGAGTACCAGATTGAGATATCTCAATAAAAGCATTTAAACCTTAGTTTTTTTCCATTAAAATCTTATCACCACTTGAGGAATTTAGGTAAGAGATAGGAGTTTGCAATTCACATTACTATTACTTGATCTTTTAATGTCAAAGAAGTCTTTATTAAGGAACTTGACTTTTTGGGGACAAACATTTTCATAAATTTCTTTTCAATCACAAATAATATCATTAGAACACATGAATGTGATCAATAAAAGCTTGTTTACATTTCAAAAACTAACATATTTCATGTCAACTAATCACCTTTGAAGAGGATTTATGCTATAAAAAATTCAGGGTCAAACTGAGATAGGCAAAATGCTCAAGAAACTATAAAAATGGAAGCTTTAAGAGGGCCAAGACAGTCAAAAAGAAAGAAAATAAACATTTTTATTGTAGAAAACATCTATAAATCTTATACTTCAAAGGTTAAATAGACCTTCAAGTACTTTACAATTAGTTCTTCTTCTTTTGAGAACTTTCTTGCCATTGGTATCAAAAGTGTTAACTTTTTTTGGTTATTAGAAGTTATGTTTTTGAGTGAAATGGTTTGTAAACAAAAGGAAAAGAATATATGTGACTCTTAATATTATACTTCAAGTTGTTTTAAGAAAAGTATTAAGACTTTATTAGAAAAGAAGTATAAAAACTTTCTTTTTTGTGTATTGACAGAGGATCAGTAAAATGAGTTTACTAAGTTTATTAAAATCTAATTATTGATTATCAAAATATTTATATAAACAAAATTATATTCCATTTTCAAATTTTGAAATTTTTTTATTGTACCTTCTTTAAATCGTAGAAAAAAACTTTCTTCTTTATTAAATTCTTATAATTCTTATTTTCTACATTTTAATTTATATTCTTATTCCAAAAGAATCTTATTTTATTTATTGTATATAATACTGCTTTATAATTATTTAACAATTAACTATAACAATTAAATAATTACTTTTTAAATAATTAATATATTGGAAAATTATTTTTTTCTAATTTTCACAATGTAATAAAATCCACTCAAATTATCAATAATATTAAAATAATATATAATTTAGTTTCTACAAAATATCAATCTAGCATTTTATTATTAATTACTAATTTATATAGTAGAATAGAATTAAAAAACCTTGGTTTTAATTTTAACAATAAACAATTTTCAATTGTACTTAAAAAAACAAAGCAAAAATTAAACATTTAATTAAAATAATTATTAAAGATATTTTTTTTTTGCCCATAATTATATTACTTTGATATGTCTTTATTAAGATATTGAGAGATATCAAAATATTTTACAGACTTTTTACAAAGTGACTAAATCATTATTGTACATTATTAGTCAAAGGACTATACTACTTAAAAATATGAGAATTCCTCTAAGCTAGTTCAGACTAAACAAAACTAAGTCTAAACTAGGTACTAAGTCAGATTTAGGAAACAATATTGTACTTTCCTAATAGCTTGGCATAGTGTTTTTAAGTTAACCAGGATTATTGCCAATAGTTTATCACTATCAATTATTTCAAAAAATGATAAATTTCTAAAGTATACAACTGTAAAAAGAAAAAAAGAAAAATACATTTCAAAACCTTCCAAAAAGTTCTTGTTCCATTTGCAGTTTCCTCTCACAAGGGATTTGCCTGATTGGGATATTCTCTAAGCTTTATAATATTTGAGGAATTTAATCATTCCTGAAAGTAACTTCAAGAAGAATGTTTGAAAAACTTATCCTTCTGCTGATGTACAGATTCACTTATTGCTAGTGAAGTCAGTACTATATTATATGACTGATTGGAATAAATAAATCTTTTTAAAAACTTTGCTTGATTGGAATAGAAGCTTGGAGACCTCAACTTTTGTCCAAGAAAGTCTTTTTATCACTTAAGAAACTTAATAAGAGATGGAAGTTGGATCTATTTGTCTATTCATCGCTTGCCTTATATATTATAATTGTTTTCTGAAGGTTAAATATACACAGTTGAAGGGGAAACTTTTTCTAGAACTTTCTTTTCTATATCATTAATTATATAATATGATATGTGAATATATGTATTAGGAGCTTGTTTAAATTTTAAAAACTGATGTGTTTTATATTAGCCAATCACCTTTGATAAGAATTTGTGTTATCCAAAATTCAGGATCAAATTGAGGTAGTCAAAATTTCCTATAAACCATGAAAGTGAAAGCTTTAAGAGGGTCAAGACAGTCAAAAAGGGAGAAAATAAGCCTTTTTACTGTAGAAAATCTTTATAAACCTCTCGCTTCAAAGGTCTAATAGGCCTTCAAGAACTTTACAGTCAGTTCGTCTTCCTTTGGAAACTTTTTTACCATTGATATAAAAGGTATTACTTGTTTTTTCTTGATCATTAGAGTCAAGTTTTTGAGTAAAGAGGTTTATAAACAATAAGGAAAAGATAGTAGTAACTATTGAAGTAATACTTCAAGTTGTTTTAAGGAAAGTATTAATACTTTATTAGTAAGAGAATATAATAACTTCTTGTGAACACCTTTTTTGTATGTGATCAGAAAATCAGTAGATAATTATCAAAAATATATTACTATTTCTAAATTAAAAATTAATAAAAAAATATTTAAGCTTATTACTAATTTTCTTTTACAAAATTCAAGATTATCAACTTCTTTTTATAAACTTATTAAATTTTTTTTTTAAAAAATGCAAATTTTAATACTATTTCAATTTAATATTTGAAAAAAACCAATTTTTATTGAATTAAAATTATAAAATTCTACTTAAAATTAAATTCAATTAAATTTTATAAATTTTGTTCAAAAAATTTTAAAAAAGCATTAGAGATATATAAAAAAAAAAACTCTTTTTGAAAATTTCAAAATTGTAAAAATTTCCTAATTAGGTAAAAACAGAAAAGAACTTGCTTCCAGCTATAAAGTAGCAGATTTTTCTTAAAATGGTCTTCACAAGGCAACTAAAAAATTCAGAAAGATAGATAATACCAGAATACAATGTTGACAGGATCATTAAGAATAAAGGTAGGATCTTGAAGATCAAAGTAACAATACCGGCATCGCAAATCAAATACATACCTCTTGGAATCCAGTCAGCTCTTCCAAAAAAGATCACTAATAAAAAAAAAAGAAAGGAAAAAGGAAGAAAAAGGAGAATACATCCATGCAGCCAGAAGAGATGGAGACAGAAGAAACAAGACAAATAGCAGAGCCAATGGAAAGTATTGATAGTAGCAGAACTCTATCTCCTATTATAATTAAGAAAGTAGAAAACAGAAGTACCCAGAACCACAAGTATGGGACAAGCACCTAAGTATTACTGGCCAAATGGCTACAGCTATAAGAACCAAAGTGATACTCAAGAGAGACCACTTATGTCACGAAACACTTATGACAGGCAAGTGCCTTCCAAACCATGGAAAATATTTATCGATCTAGAATGAGTACTAGAACAAAACTATAGGAAAAAAATTGATCTCATTAAATAGAAAATGGGACACCTGCTCTTCCTGAAATATATGAGAATTGAATATCCAATTAGCAAGTCAGAAATTACAGCCATTTTTGGTAGTCAAGAAGATGCATAAAAAGCATATACAATAGAAATTATAGCCTATTAAAACATCAAATTTAGACTGACTACTTCATTAGGCTTCCAATAAAGTAATTCCTATACCATCAGGGTAAAGGACATCCCTCAATATTTTTTCAAAACAGATTTAGCAAAGTTATTTGAAAATAAATCAGTATCAATATATTACCTTGTAGAAAGCAAGGCATTTTCAAACTGTAAACATAACATTTTACAATATATCTTACTATGTAGAGATTAGCCAAACTAGATACTTACAAATCGATTTTATTCATGCAAAATTTTTTTGTTCTACAAAACACATGTAATCAAGGAGCAAAAGAAATAGTTTAGTGCAATACTAACACTCTTATCACCAGAAATAACAGTAGCAGATTTGTTAGTTATAATCATAAGCACCAAGGCAAAGTTAATATACATTCACTATGACAATAACTACTAAGCCAAGAGGTTCGTTGTCTTCACATTTCAGACTAAAGAAGAGCTATAAAAGGCTAAATCAGTGGCCTCTGTGATCAAAGGCATACAAACACAATTGGTCAATCACAAAATAAAATTATACCTAATCTGCACTTCACCAGAATATAACTCATACACTTGCCTTGACAAACCTGAATTTCTTCTTCCAAAACAATATACTAATAGATTTAACAATATGTGAGCCCTTCTTAGGTAATATGTAGGATCAATCCAAGTCTCAAGAACATTAGGAAACTCAGAACAGGAGATAATTCAAAAAGCTATACTAGTATACTAAAATAGGACAGCCTGATAACAGTAAATGCAATGAAGATATCTGGAAGGCCTCATAACAATCCAGAAAGAAATAAAAGAGATGAAAAACACTCTTCAAGATCTGAATGAGAGAATGGATACCCTAGAACAGGAATACACCAAAAGATATCTAGAAAGCATAAATGAACTTATAAAATAGCTAGAAGAGTCTACATATAACAGCAACAAAGTACAAATAACTAATGCAAATATAAGGATTCAGAATATCAAGTCTGCCCAGGAAGCTTATCAAAAACAACTCAACAAGATGAGCTTCACAATAGAGGAAGCAATAAACCTCTTTTAAACTTTCGCAATAAATAGCTCCATTAGTTTTTAACTCTTCACAATAGTATGACAGAACAAATATCAAGGGAACCTTTCAAGAGAAAGGGTAAATTAGACATTATTAACTACAAATCAACATCAAGACAGCAAACATCACCTCAGAATATTATAAATATAACTAACAACAAAGACACTTCAGTAAAAAATTAGAAAATCAATACAATAAATATTAAAGGTATCAATAAAGATAGCAAACAAATAGTTCTTACAATACTCGTATATGAAAAACAAAATAATATTATAGATATTATAGAGACATGGCTACCATATAACCACAAATGAACCAATAAAGAAGATAAATTCATAATATAGACCACAAGAGATACACAGTATCAGACAATATTAGGAGTAGGCATAATAATCAATAAAAAATGGGCAACACATATCTACAATTCTGGAATTTGGCAAAACAGAAGTAAATTTGTCTATATGGCTTTTAGAGCCAATATTAGGTAATGAATAATCACAATCTATAGTTTGGCAAACATAGCTCAAGTAAAAAAAAAACTATTATTAATCAAGTGGTTGGAGTGTACAATTTAAGAAGCATTAAACAAAAACTTTTCATAATTATTTTGGGGATTTTAATAAGATTTCAGATGGAATCCTCAACAGAACTCAGATCAAAAGAAGGATAGGGGTAAATAACAAGAATATAATTAATACACTCTTAATATTCGACTTCACAGATTTTTATAGATACATAAACTCAAATACCAGAAGCTATACATATACTAGAAATAAAAACAAATATGGCAGTAGACTAGATTATATATGGATATCAGGATCACTGATACAATACATCATATAGTCATCATACACATCACTAAATGTGGCAATCAATACAGATCTCACAATGGTAAGCCTCAAGATCAGTACATCAAAAAGCTATTGAAATAAGCTAACAAATAGAAAGAATGTAAACAATAAGCAGATCGACTACTAGAACTTGATGGAAAAACAGTGGAGCAACTTCAAAGAAAAGATATAAGAGAAGGTAACAAGGATCCCAACAAATAAATATCCAACAGTAGAAGATATCTGGAATGGGTTCAAGAACATATTGTTGGAAGCTAGTAAAAAACATTTAAAAAAGAAACAGAAAAGTAAAAATATCACAATAATTTATATATCCAAATATAAACAGATAATGCAACTATTACTACTAATGGAAAAAACATACAGGATATACAAAAGATATCTTACAACTAATACCACTAATTAATTAGTAGAGAAATAAATAATGGAGCTGATCAAGGTCAGCAACAAAGAAGAAAAAAAATTGATAACCTCTCGAACAGTCTACACAACACTTTGGATATCCATAGTAAACAGTACCAATGATTAGTGGAATTTCATAGGCAGTGGAAAATAGAAACCCAAGTAACACAACCAAAAATCACAAGGGAGAAAAACAAGGTCATTAATAGTAGAATCGAGAAACATTTCAAATACCTGCAAGAATAATAAAAAAAAAGATTGATAGTATAATGGATAGGCCACAAAGAAGAATAGACACAACAAAACTCATAGAATACACAAAAAAAGATAATATTATAATTGTTACAGCCCTTGAGAAAATAAAAATTAAAATCCAGAACCACTTTGAAAAATAAATAAGACCTTGCAAAACCTTAGACTTAAAAAACTTTTCCAACTGGTATAGCAAATATGCACTAATTAAATACATCAAATAAAAATGGTATAACTATTGCACTGTGAGAATAAATACTCAGGAAATTTAAGAAACTATATGGTCAAAAAATAAACAAAAAGTATCTAATCCTTCTAAAATTCTATATATTCTTCTAAGAATCTAGGCTACAAAGGTATAGGTGTTGAAAACAATGTACAAATTGATCCTAAAAACAAGAGAACTACCAAAAGAATAGAAACACAATGAAATCTATCCAATCCCCAAGCCAAAAGATTGGATGGAAGATATCAATATCACTTGACTGATTAGCCTTCTAGAAATAACAAGGAAAATCTTTATGTCAATTTTGCATAACAAATTATCAGTAACATTCAATCAATATAATATTACATGTAGAAATAATTGGGCAGGCTTGCCTGGTAGCAGTACACAACAAACGATATGCATAATAACAATATTTTAGAAGAAACCAGAAAATTAAAAAAAAAAGTATGGATTTTTAGTCAAGACATAAGTAAGGTATATAATTCAATAAATAAAGACATGCTAGTATGGACACTCAAGCACATCAAAATTCCAGAAACAATTATCAAAGTCTTGAGAAACATTCTAACAAACAGGTACAACAAAGTCATTACAGCACATGAGTACAGAGAAGGATAGGAAGTACAGAATGTGATTGTTCAAGAAGATACTATATCCCTACTCCTTGAAGAATCGTTTATGATCCTTTGCTTCAAAAGATAGAAGATCAGAAGTTGGAATATAAACTGAAGGTTACCTAGACAACAGATTTAATAGAAGTCAATGCCAACAGTATATCACAATATGTATTATCACAAATAGTAATAAAATAGCATATATGGATAATATCATATGGTATGTACAGAACAAAGTTAATATACAAAAAATCTTAAATCTAGTTACAGAATTTCTTAACATCAATGATATTTAAGCCAATAGAGACAAGTCATCACTTATCTGTATCAATACAAGCAAAACAGATTGAGAAGTAGAAGTCATTCTAGCAGAAACCAAGGTCTCATCCTTTAAAAAAGAAGAAACAGTACATATCTTAGGGATCTGAATATCAGAAGACAGGAAGAAACAACACCAGAAATAAATTATCAGAGAAAGGATAGACAACTATATGAACCTGTTAAAATGGAAGAAAATTATGCAAACAAATATGATATGTAATAAATCATGTTCTGTATCCAGCAATAGAATATCTCCTTAATGATATGGCTCTCACAAAACAAGAATGTAATCACCTTAACAATAAAATAGTAAAAGCATTTAAACACAAAAGTAACTTATCAATTATGATATCAAATATAATTATTAATGCAAATTTCAAATACAAACTTTTTAACATATGAGATAAACAGGCCCTGGTATATGGTAACAATTGATACAAAAGAATCAATGGTAATGACATTTGTAGCAAAATGACATGGATCAGATTACAACAACTCCAAAACCAATACTGATCAAATACATCGATCCTGAAAGATAAGTACATCTACTAGACAAAAAAAAGACAAAATTTCACAACCAATATTCTCAACCAATGATAAGTTTCTAAAGTATTTAGCATATAAAATTTTACAGATCACTTATGTCCTTTTTTGAGGGACAAAATTCATAGCTCTTCACTTTAATAGGAACAAAAATCAAAAAATACTATAAATCAATGATTTGAATAATGGAAAACAATTGTGGTTAGTTTTTTTATTATTATTAATTTAAAAATTTTAATGTTTTTTAGTGAAGGATATTTTGACTTTAGTTCTTGCCTCCCCCTTTAGAGACCCATCTTTATCCTCAATATGCTCAAAGTACAGGGCATCACGTTCAAGACCATAGATTATGTAACAACATATATTCATCCAAAGGAACATGAAATTGTAATTAGAAATAAAACAAAAGAAGAGTGATATAACTGAAACAGATAATTTCTCAAAAAAAGAGGAATTCTCTTTGTGAAACAACTTATGAATGAGGAATTCTTAAGACCACTAACTTGGCAGCAATTCAGAACTAAAAAAGATAAATAGAAAAGAGTTCCAAGATGGTTTCAAGAATTATGTCAAGTCTTATGATAAATCTGTACAAGAACTTCTATACAAATATTATAGGTCTTTACTTTATTGATATTTATAAAAAATTCCACAACAATACTCCAGTCATTTTTTCCCAGCCAAGGCAACAATAAAGTGGCTATCAACAGACTCAAAGAATCAAATTACTATATACAAGGAAAAAAAAAGTGATAGATTTAAACAGAATCATAGCTAATTACATGATATGAGATTCAACAATATCCCTCCTCTACAAATGTAAAAGATGCTAGAAAAACAACCAATAGCTATGAAATCAATACAAGAAACAAGGACAATGTATTACTGAGTTAATAATGGCAAGAGCTATCAATGTAGTAATAGATAAGAGCTCGAAATTAGCAGCTTCTGGAGAAGAACTATCAACTACATGACAACCCATAGTGAACAGGTTATACTTTATTTCTAAGAAATAAGGGAAGCATTATATGAAAAAGAAATAATACCAGAATCTCTTAAGATAGCACTATAGCTTTATCTAGATTCTCTCTTAGAAATGATCCACCTAATCAACAGCAGAATGAATAGAAGCAAAAAAATCATAAATCAGTCAACACACATAGCAAAAGAAATATAAAAACTTAATAACCTAGAGATCTACACAGATGGTTCATTCACCAGACACTTAGAAAAAAGTAGAATAGATCTGAGATAGATTATTACAACTTAATCAGGAAAATAAGTAGCAGAATCCCAAGCAAAAATATGCAATATCTCCTTATTTACAAAAGCAGAGCTAACAACCATCCTAACAGCAGTAAGTACAATCAATATAACCAAAACTATTACTATATTCACAAACAACTAGTCAGCCATCAATGTCCTCTAGAACCCTATAAACCCAAAAAAGATATCAAAGGAAAACAGACCATCAGAACCAAATTCTTAGCAGCGTAATTAAGGAGATAATAAACAAAAAAGATTAATAGTAAACTGAAAAAAAGTCAAGAGCCATGCAGGTATCCCAGGCAATGAAAGAGCAGATAAGCTGGCCACTAGGAAACTAACAGACAAGTCAATGCACATTATAACAATAAACACACAAAAGAATATGATGACCAAAATACTCACAAGATAAAAAAAAAACACTTTGACATAGTAGTAAAGCCCTTGACAAAACAGATTCTTAAGAACAAATGGGTAAGTAAATGAAGAACATTATGAAGAAATCAGAATTGGCTGAATCAAAGAAAAATAAAAAAAATCTACTAGTCATTAACATTTTTTTTATTAACTGGATGGTTTACACCTTGTTTATTAGATATTGTTATAAGTATGTACAAATTTATTTTATATGAATTTAACTCTCTAGCTATCTAATTAAAATCACTAAGGATAGTCCTACCATGTGGCTTATTGCCAAGTACTGGTATATACTTGACTAATCTGCCAAAACTCTACCTGTCCCATAAATATTTGTTTTGAAGAAATATATTATATTTCAGTTGATCCAGTATTAACTGGAGTCATTTATTTCTGGGATGTATGATTTATATATAATAGTTCTTCTGTCTAGTGTTTTCCATTTTTTTTTATCTTTTTTGGTTATATTTTGATTCGTTTTCCATTGTAAAAAGAGCCAGCATCTCAGTTACCATTTGTCCTGAAGAATGGTCAAGAATTTATCTGATATTTTTGAGGATTTCTTTTTGATTTTCTGTTGTTGTATATTTCTTTATTATTTTTAAGAGATCTTTTGTTAGTGTCTCCCTTGCAATGTAGTTTCTTTCCTCAGGAGTCCATTCCCTTTCCATTTTTTTTAGTTTGTTGTTTAGTGTTTTTTGAGGGGTTCGTTGTTTTCTACTGCTGATTTCCTCATTAATTATTTGAAGTAGTTTTTTGAAGATGTTTATGCCATTGCTTTCACATATTATTGTATGGGTATTGGTTTTGATGTGCTGATAGTTGATGCAGAGATTGTCTTTATATATTGTTGCTGCCCTTTTGTTTAACTTGTCTTTGGTTGACAGTTCTAAGTTCCATAGTCTAAGTTTAAAGAATCTAGTGTTATAATCCAGTTTGTTAATTGTATCCATTGTTATTTGAGCTAGAGATTTATGGATCATTGATTCTGCCCATGCTATACTTTGTAATGTGTTGCTGTTTGTTGAGGTTAGATTATAGTCTAGCATTTTTCAGATGAAGATGTACCTTGATTTAATAAGGTTCTTTACAGTTTCTGATATTGTGTTATCTAAGACTTATCCATTTCACTCTTGGATCTATAGACTCTGGCTATCTTTTACAGGAATAAAATTTATTTCTGAGGCTTTGCCTGTAATAGTTGCCTCTTTAGCAAGTATGTCTACTTTATTATTGTCTAAGTTGTTGTTGTATGCTTTAATTTTTTTCCATATTATATTAAGTCTTTGTTGTTTAGTAATATAGTTGATTATGTTGATTAGAGTGCTGTTTTTGAGTATTCTGATAGTGGTTGCATTTCCTTGAGCTTTGAAAATGGCATCGAGTGCTATTTGACTATCACTACATATTGTAATGTTGCTGTTTGCTAGAGCTGTCATTAAGTATGATGTGATAGTAGCTAATTCGGCTCTTGTGAAGGAAGGGTAATTACATATTTTTCCTTTGAAGTTGCTTCCTGGGATTTGGGTGATGTGTCATCTAAAGTCCATTCTGTGGTCTGTGTCCAAGGAGCCATCAGTATACACTGTGATGTTTTTGAGTTTGTGGATTGTTTGTCGAATAGTGGCCAGTTTGGTGAGTGTGCTTTCTGTTGTATCTATGAATTTTTTAATAAGTCTTTTGTTGTATGTTAGAGGGTTATTGTCTATGGTGGGAGGTAATGGGAGTCTGGCATGAATCAATTTGTCTAAGAGAAGTTTATTTAGGCCATCGGGTAAAATTCTGTTGTGTTAACAGATGTTGTTGCTAGATGTGTCTCTAGAGCTAGTTCTGCTTTTATGTATTGGGATACAGATAAGACTGTTTTTTTCCTTGAAGAAGGTGCATTCCCCTTGTTTTTCAGATGTGTTTAGGGCATATCCTTGGTATTCCTGAAGGGGTGAGTTATTGTTGGTATATGTGTAGTGTTGCAATTTAACTGTATTGTTGGTAATAACTTTTTTCCTGCAAATGATGCTTTCATCTATTTATATTTTGATGGTCTATTTGATCTTCTGATTTGGTATTTCTATGTCTAGTCTATGGGTTTGTTTTGTGTTATTGTTATTTATGTATCTATTCTGTATTAATCTAGCTATCTCTTGATTTTGTTGTGGCTCCCGGAACCATGTTGGTTTCTTTCTATTGGGTTTTTTGTTGAGGGTTGTGATCTTCACCCAAGCAGCCAGATGTGATTCTGTATAGTTGGTAATCTGGTTGATGAAGAGAATTTGATTGTTTGCAAGCTGTTTTTGATGTTTATTGTACCAGCCTGGATCTGTTACTTTTTCTATTGTTGTGTCTATCTTTTTAATTACTTGAAGATTGAAGTTGATACCTGTGAATCCATTTTGTCTGAGAAGATAGATTAGATAATGTGTGAAATTGTGACCCTGTGGAAGGAAGGTGCTTGTGAAGTGAGTACTTGTGACAATTTTGATAGACTACTATCTATTTTGGAGTTTTTGTAGATACATAGTTGTGATCTTTCCTATTATGTTCTGTCTGTTGACTCTTTTGTGCCAGTTGTTTGCATGCAATAGGAGTTGCCTGTCCCAAAGGTGGAAGAATTCATATTCTATTGGATTAAAGAGTATGGAGTTTGATACAGATTGGACTAAGTAGAGTTTGTATTTGTAGGTTGTGTTAAGGATACTCATTATCTTGTCGCAGTTGGACTTTGTGAGGATAATGTTTAAAAGCAGATATGTGATTATTGGTGTCCAAACTTAATTGTAAAGGTATCAGATTTGTTTATCAGTTGTTGTTTTCCATTTGATTGTATTGGCATATTTGATTGTCTTATATTTGATTAGTTGTTGTTGAAAGGCTTTAGTTCATCTATCTTCGAGATAAATGCCTAGAATTTATGGATGGGTTTTGAATTTGGATCATGTTGTTTAAGTTTGGGTTGACATTGAGTACTATAAGATTTAATTTTGTGGCATTGATATTAATATCATTGATTTTATAGAAATCTGAGCAGATGTTACATATTTCTTGAAGTATGGTACTTTTTATACAAATAGGGTTGTATCATCCATGAAAGCAATACATGAAATGTTTTGTGTTTTTATGGTGGGTAGTGTTGTGGGATCTGACCATTGTTTTGCTGTTATTGTGTATTCTCTGGTTTGTTCAGAGATAAGTGTGATAAGTGGGCCATAAAAGATTCTCTACAAGAGGGTAATATTGTGTCTCCTTGATCTATGCCATCCTCTATTGTATATTGGAATAAGGTCCAAATGGTGTGAGCATGTGACCATATCTTTTTATTAACATATATATTGTACAGATTTCATGATACAATGGCAGATGTTTACCAGTTCACTATTGAGGGATCTGTATAAACCCCTTATTACATATTTGTTAACAAGTAATTATATATATTTTAAAGTAGTTCTATCTATATGAGTAGCTATATCTATTTTACCTCTATATACAACTACTACCTATTTGAAAAGATATTCAATTCTTTCTTAATTATCCCCAGAACAATTTTATTTATTATAAGAGTAGTTTGGTTATCAGGCCATCAAATTTTCTTATCCTGGACTTCTCAGTATTCTAAGTCCTTCAGAGTGGTCTACGGATTTCTTCTCCAACCAAGGTATTCCGATAGTTAAGTCTGTGAAACCCAGCACAGCCACATACTTAAATTCTTGAAACAGATGCCTCAATGCTAAGGAAAGAAACTGGGATTTGTTTTCATTTGATTTACTATTCCTTCTTTTAGCAGTATGCTACTGATTCAATGTCTACTCTTTTTATTACCCTTATTTGATAATGTGGCTGTGTTAAGGAATGATTTTACTCGATTTTGGACATTCAGCCTTATCACAATTCATATATAGACTGGCTTGTACCACACAGGAACTCTAGTTGACTATTGAGACAAGCTATACATGGAAACATCAGTTATATATGGTTACATCAATAGATGCAGATCATTACCTGCTTTTTAGAGATTGCCTTTTGAAGGATTTGATCATAGTTCGTGTGATCTGACCTACAGAGTGCAAGTATTACATTAACCCTATCAAATATAGAAGTCCTTACAGATCATTCATTTAGAATCAAGATATGGATGGAAGAATTGATAACTATGAACAAGCTAAATATAAGATGACCAGATATTTATATTGATGACAAGTGCAAAATATGCAAACAATATAGAGAAAACAAGGATTATATATCCAAATATGATACAATGTACACAAAACTTCAGGAAGAATACATTTAGGCATTAACAAAAAAAAGTGCAGCTAGAACAGACAGAAAACAACATGAACAAATCCAAAATAAATGAGAAAGATACAAATATAACAAAAGTACAAAAAACTCATAAAAGCATAGCACAAAATCAAATATAAGGCATAGTTAGAGGAGTTATAATATATGATATGGTTCAAGTGATAAAAACTATAACTAAAGATAGAACAAAAGCCTTGGAAGCAATCAGAACATCAACTCATAAGTTCTGGTAAAGGAAACAGGAAGCATATAAACTTAGATACGATATTACAATTGAGTGGGAAAAAAGTCAAAACATAAACAAAAGCTCAAGGAACAGATAAAATATGCTAGGAACAAAATACATAACCAAGGTACAATACTATCAAGTCTGGACTCATTAACTATCCAAGCCATAAAGAGTTTTGAAACAGATTTCACACTAGAGCAGGCCTAGATAAATCCAGAAAAATACTTAAAGAACAGGTTCAAAGAACTATATATAGAACTAACAAACATCACTACTGAACATATGTTCAAAAATGTTTACTTTTTATATTTCTTTTTCTCTATAAATATTAGTGCTAGTGAAGTTTTGACACACTAGTATTCATCAAGGTGAACTGCAGCAAGTCACAGGATTTCTACTTTAGAATACTGAGCCATAGTGTTTTTTATCTTATAAATGTATAAACTCTCATAATTAAATTTGTATACATAAGCCTGTATTGATAAATTAATAAAAACTCAATAGCAGGACTTCACCAGTTAAAAAAAAAAAAATTAAAAAAACACAAAAAAAAACTGATATGTATTGAATTTGTATTAAAGGAGAAAAAATAACAAAAAATTGCAAAATATTGATTCAAATAATACTTTATTAATTAATTATTTAGAAAATGAAATTGATTTTTATAATAAATATCTTTATTTTAAAAACAAATAACAACAATTATTTTTTTTTTGCTAACTCAACCTTGTTTATTATTAGTTTTGATAAAGTAATTTGCAATATATATTGTAGGGATTACAAAAGAAGACAGAAGGTATTCTATATATCATTTATGCTACTAAATTTCCTAAGACTATAGTCTATCAGATGGCTTGTTTTCACTCGACCAAGGGAGAAACTAATCTGTCAAGGCAAAGCTAGTGCTAATTTCTATATTAAACAAAGAGAAAATAGAAGTGTTATATTTTATAAAATTGTTCAGATATTTGTTGGTGGTAATAATATAACTGTCTTTGATGACTTGTTTATTGATCCATCTGCTATTTTGCTGAACTTTCTTCATATATTTGTATTGTTTTTCAATTTGTTTGTTGATTTCTATAGTTTGTTTCCATTGTTGAAAGATATGGCACCTGTTTAACCATTTGTGATAAAACAGTTCTTTCCATTTATATATTATTTCTTTAATACATTTCTGTATACTAGTAAAATCTATTATAATCTTATATATAGCTGATATTAAAGACTTGAATAGTACTTCTTTGATAAAAAGTTTGAGTTCAGATAGTATTTTTAAAAACATTTGTTGTTTGATTATTTGTACATAATTGCTTTTCATTGCTGGATAAATGTATTCTTTACATGTGTTGATTGCAATTTCATTTGCATATACAATAAGGTCTTGTGATGTAGTGTTATAGAGAAAAGAGTGATAATTGTCTTCTATTATATTGCATCAAGGGCAGAGATTATTTGTTTAGAGTAAAAGTTTTTTTGCGTGTAGTTTGGTTTTGGTGAGTAATTTATTGTTCCATAAGTTGATTAAAAATTTTTGATTTGTTGGTCTTCTATTAATGTATTGTTATTACTTATTTTAGAGAGATGTAGGTTGTTAAAAGTTGCTACCCAGTTTATATATTTATATTGGCCTGTAAAGTCTGTAAGGATCCTGTTTAAAACTCTCTATTGTACTAATCTTTTGGTTTTTGAAAGTTTTTGATATATTGTTTTGACTAGAATATCTATTATTTTTTTTATTATTATTAAGTACAGCAGCTCTACTTTATTAATTTTAGTGTGGTACATATTACTTGAATTAATAAGCTGTTTGCTAACTCGTTTTCTTTATGTATTTCCCAATACTAACCTATTAAAAAGCTAATTGATTTTTAAAAATCCCTTATGGCTTGTTGCTCCCTGCAGGGAACTAACGTGCCTAGCTCCATTAGCACTGATTTGAAAGATGTCTAAAATGTTATGTATTCCTTTCAGGATGTTACCTATTGTGTTCTGTGTGTCAGCTTGTTTAGGCTTATTCATTGTTATACTTTCTTTTTTGTGTGATCTCTGTTGCCTTTTCTTTTTTTTCTGTTGGATAGATATTTTGTTGATTCCTTGTTCCTTTTCCCAATGTGACATTCTTCTGCATCTGTCGAGCCAGATGTTGAAAGTGAGAAATCTAGTGTATTGCATGATACTTTTGAGGGTATCTGACAGCTTTTTGTGTCCTATTGTTTCTATGATAAGGTTGTTAAGGACCTTGCTGATACCTCCTCTAAAGATGAGTGTGTTAAGGTTCTTAGTGTTGAGCTTGACTTTGTTGTGTACAATTTGGGGGGAATTGTCATTTTTTTTGTAGTAGAGTTCCCTGTATATGTTTCTGTTAATTTCCTCGTAGATGTTGATGTTGTGTTGGGTGCAGGTGAAGGGATGGTCATTGTGTTTTGTCTCTCTGCAGCTGTGGCACTTGTTTGTTTTGTAAATGTTGGGGTGTCTTTTGTGGAGTTTGTCCATAGTCGGGAGTTCTTGGTTCCATAGTTTGATAGAGAAGCTATGCTATTGGAAGTCCCACATGTCTGTATGTGGGTCATTGAGTTTGATTGGGTAAAGAAGTGCGAAGCTGTTTTTCCAGTCTATTTTATTATAGTTGGCTCTAGAAAAAGCTGTGTTTCTGTTGAGTTGATTTCAGTCTATCGGAAGATGTGCTTGTTGGATCTGCTTGATGGCCCCTCAGATGTCTTGTGTGAACTCAATGTTGCCAGTGTAGTATGGTGGCAGGGGATTAGGTTCAAGGCATGTTGGGAGAATGTTGTTACAGTTGTATTTGTCCTTGTTTGACGCTGCTTGATGTGCCAGTTCATTGGCTCTTTTGTGTAGTGGGACATCATCTTTCTTTGACATTTTGTGCAAGATTACCTCTTGTTGGAGGGTATTTATTGTGTTGCGAAGATTAAGGATCATTCTTTTCTCTTGTTGTTTGATTAGTTTCTGGTTGTTTGTGAGTTTATAATAGTCATGAATGAGCTTTTGTAAGTCAGTATATATGTCAATCTTTTTGCCTTTCCCGGCTATTATACAAGCAATAGTAACTGCTAGAATTTCTGATCTATATGTGGATGCTTGTCCTGTGAGAGTTGCATTGAACTCCATGTATGTGTCATCTGGCATGATTAAGATCACTCCTACTTCCATACAGTGGTGGTTTTCTGTCTTGATACTTCCATCGGTATATACTGTGATGATATGCTCTATTTCCAGTCTTTTTCTGATTGCTATTATTTTTGTATATAGGTTGCCCTGTGCTTTTATGATTTTTTTGAGTATTTTTATACTTGCTGTTTTGTGGGTGATCTTTATTGAGTCCAATGTGGCATTGGGTTGTTGTCACCATATGGTCCAGCTCTGTGGAGATATCTGTAATCTTTGCTTGGGGTTGTTGTTCTCACTTTGATCAGATTTGGTGGTTTTGATAATGGGTGTTGTAAACAAGGAGGATATTGATGTTTCAATGCAACAATTATGACCTCGTTGATCTATGTTGGTAGTGAATTGGCAACCTTTGTATGCTTCAATTGGTGACTTGTCAGTGGTGTTGAAATGTCTTAGTTTGATGGAGTCTTTGTTATGGTTGACTCATTGACTAGTTATGATTTGCCCTGTCTTTTCAAAAGAGAACCAGTCTTTCTGTTTCAGTTCCTGGGTTTTTGAATGAATGAAGGCAAGTGGATTTAGTCCTGCTTCTATAGCACCTTGTGTCAGGAGTTCATCTATTTTTGTACGAAGATGTTTGTACCACCCAGGTTCTTTCCTTTTGTTTGATTTTTTGTTAAACTAGTCTACCTGGTGCCACTGTAGTATTTTTGCTTAGAATATGTCTAGGATTTGTTTCTACTAGCATTGCTTGTATTTCTTGAGATTCAGTCGATGTTGGTTTATCCAGGTCTCATCTAAGAGGAATTCTAGATGTTTGCCTGGGGGTGGTAGTGGGTTGGTCTAGGTGTGCTAAAATTGTATGCTTTCTTTTTGTAGTAATCTTAATCCATCTTGGAGGAAGTTTAGGCCCTGTTTATGGACCATTGGGCATTTTTCAGTGATTCTGGTCTTCTGCTATGCGTTGTATTGAAGTTTTTGTATCCTGAGACTTGTTACTAGGCCAGCTGTGTTTTTTGCTTCATACAGAGCTTAGAAGTTGCTTGCGAACTTTTGTTATTGTCTTGTATTCAGTTCCATTATGTTGTATAAGGAGGTTAGGTATAGAATCACGTTGAGGCATATGATCGCTAGTTTGGTTCTTCTTTTGAAGTTGATTTTGATCCTTGTATCGATTTTGGATGTTTCTTTCTTTGTCAGGATGGTGTCCTGAAGTAGGTATTCGATCTGGAGAAATAGCACGTAGTTTATTAAATATCTGTGCATCTTGTCTATTAGTTGCTTGCTTGTTAGAATCCAGCACATGTTGTTGACTTTCTATTTGATGAGCTGCTGCTGGTGATGTTTTCCTTCTTTTTCTTCATACAAGATACCTGAAACTCTGATGGCATTGTTATTAGGTACGGGTTGTATAAGGTGGTTTTAGAATGTGATAGGTTCTTTCTGATTATTGATTATGAGGAGCTCTGATTTGATGGATTTACGATGATGTTATTGAGAAAGTAGAATGAGCTGCTGATTCTGGTGATATGCTTCATCTCTTCTTTGCTTTGTGTGATGAATGTAGTGTCATCCATGTATGTGTTATTGAAACGTTTACCTCTCTTACTTCTGATTTTGGGTCTGTGGGATCTTTGGAGGCATATGGAGTATCCTTGCATTTTGTTGATTCTACTCACCAGGGGGTTATAGTATATTCTCCAAAGAATAGGTGAGATTGTGTCTCCTTGTATTATGCCTTCATGTACCTTATATGGTTCTGTGTTCCCAAAGTGTGTAATAACCATGTTTGATCTATTACAGAAGCATGCTTTGATAATGTTTGATATCTGTATAGGAATCTTTATACGTTCCATGATAGATATAAGTCTTGAGATGTTGACTGTGTCGTAGGCCTTTCTCATGTCCTGGAAGAGCATGTGGCATGGTTTTTTTGATTCTCGGGCATCTTCCTGGATACTGTTGATAATTGTGATCGGTTCTCTAGTGCTGTGGTCTGGTAGGTCTGTCCAGTTGTGTTCGGAGACTATGGAGTGAATTGTGTATACTTTTGTATTCTGTTTGTTATTATTTTGGTGAATATCTTTTTTGCAGATTCTAATAGTATTATCAGGTATGTGATATTAATGTCGTGTTGCCAGTTCTTTGGCTTTGGAATTGGATATATAGTTCCCTTTTTCCATTCCAAGGGTATATTCTGGGTATTGAATACCTTGTTGAAGAAGTCTGTGAGGCTTTGGATTATTGCTGGTCCTAGTTTCTTGAAGATGATGTAGGGGATGTTAAATGGTCCTGTTGCTGATTTGTTGCTAGTGCTGGATATGGTTTGCTTGACTTCTTTTACTGTGATGGTTTGTGTTGTATCGGCGAACCACTACTCGAGAATTTTGGGGAGGGGTTCGTAATCTTGTTCCCAGGTGTTACCTTTGAAATTGATTATGTTGCGAGTTTTTGTCCACTGTTCGAAGTGGTCCCTGACCGTCTGTTTGATCTCTTCGGGTTTGAATATCACCCTTTTTTTATTGTTGTCATCTTGTTTTATGAGTTTACTAGTGATGATGCTGCGTTTTGGGTCATTTAGGATGGCTCTGATTATTCGTTTCTTATCTGTGACCAGCCATTTCTCTCTAGTGGTTTTGAGTTGCTATGTGTCCTGTTTTATTTTTATGTGTATGTCTTTTTTAAAGCCCAGTTTGACTATTTGGATTTGCTCATCGATGGCTTTGATGTATCTCTCTGGTTCAATGTTGGGGGTCAGTTCTGGGATTGATATTGTTTGGGATATTACTTGATAGAGATTCGTTACCTTGGGCTGTGACCATGTGTTTGGGTCCTTTTTGAGTTTTGCTACTTCTTTTCTCAGCTGCATGAGTTATATGAGGATGATGGGTCTTAGCTTTTCGATTGGACATTGCTGTTGGCACTGCTTTTGCCTGATCTTTTTAATATGTTTATTGACACGTGAGAGTATTGCTTCTCTAAGAGTGTTCCAGTTCTGGTCGATTGTTGTTGATCTGTTATTAATGTCTTTCTTACATGTTGTTGTGAAGGACTCCATGTCTTCTTTGAAGTAGGTCCATGCTTGGAGTTTGGTGTTAGTCCAGTCATATCTCGTGTTGTTATTAGTCTTCTAAATTGTTTGTGTGGTGTTTCTATTTGCCAGAATTTTACCATACATGATTGACTTTGTGGTCTATAGAGATAATGTTGCTTCAGCTTTGATGTATATGTGCGTCTATTGAGGTCCAAGTTGGTCTGAAATTGATCTATATACTGTCTATTCTGCTATGTGTGTGTTGAGATAACCATGTGAAGCTTCATGTGTAGGGATTGTGATATCTGAATGTATCTATAAAGCCGAGTTCCTCCAGTGTGTTAAAGAATTGATTTACTGTTTTTGCATGGATTTTGCAGGTTGTACTGGATTTGTCTAAATGAGGGTTTGGATATGTGTTGAAGTCACCGGCGATGGCTATGTGCCAGTTGTCACTGGTGTGTTGTTTTACTAGGTTAATAATTTGTTTCTGAATGGTGTCCCTTTCTTTGCCAGGTCTTGCAGCTAAGTAGACACCTATGATTCTGCAGTATCGTTTCCTGAAGAAAGCCATGTCAATGCAGATGATGTGGCCTTCAATGATTTGTTTGCTAATGACGTGGTCTGCAAGTTTCTGTTTGATTGCTATGTCCACTCCAGATCCGATTGGGTTAGTGCATGTCCACCATGTAGTGTATCCTTCAGTTTTCCAGTTGTGAGATTTGCTGAGTCCATTTGTTTCTGTGGATACTATGATGTCCCATTGTTTTTGTTTCCACATTTCCATCTAGGTTTTCCTTTTGTGTGGTTCATTTAAGCCTCGGATGTTGAATGTAGTGATAGTCCAGAAGAGTTTGTCCTTATTTGTATCTGCTTCTATATTGTTGTTTTGATTTGGTTTGTTTTGAGGGGAAAGATTTCTCGTGGTTTTGAGTGTCTGTTTTTGTGTGTAAGGGTGAGGGGAGGAGATAAGTTATGTGTGTAGTGGGGTCGGGTTGTAGTGAGGGATGCTTGCATTCTTTGGTTGTGTTAGTAGATGTGGATGAAGAGAGTTCATTGGGTCTGTCATTGATTATTGAGGGTAGTAGTGGTTGTTAGGTATCCTTGGTTGAATGTGATGTTGTTGTTGTGTTGTGTGCCTAAATTCTGCATGGCTAGTTGGAATTCTTGACGCATTTGGTGTATATTGTTTTGGATGGTTTGTTGCTGGTTTCTTACTTGCTCAATTGGGTTGATGGCTTGTGTCTGGGTTTTTGAGAAAGGGGGGATGTCTGCAGGTTGACTTTGTATCGAGTTGGGTCTCAATAGTTTCAATGCAGTTATTAAATTCTGCCATCTGTTTTTCTATGTTGTCAATTTTCCTGAGTATTCTCTGCAGGATGTTATATATGTGTCGTTGTTTGGGATTTCTCTGGTGTCAGCTCCTCAATTTGTATTGTTTGTTTGGTTGCTTCTGCATATAATAGTTTCCTAGGTCGTCTTCCTGCTGTGGTCATTTTGTGTGTGTTATGTGTTGTGTGTTGTTAATACGATGATATTACCAGTTTTCGCTAGTCTGAATATTTTGTATAGTTTGCCAAACTTGTGAGTGATGTTTTTATTGAGTTCAGCTTTTTCTTTCTGTTGTATGCGAATGTGACATTCGGCGGTAAGATGTTCGGGTAACTGGCATATTGCCCATGTTTTGACCTATATGGCGATTCATTTGAGTTCAGTGTCTTGTAGTGTGGGGTTCGAGTTGATGATTGGCTTCAGTTGTGTTTCCTTTGCAAAGGAGATTACTGCATAGTGCTTTCTTCTGTAGTTGTTGTTTCTAGGGATGTAGCAGGATTTGCCTTTGACTGATGACACTAATTCTTTTAGGTCATATGCTGTTGTATCAGGTGGTAAGTTACAGAGTCTTAATGCATTGTCCTGATAGTTTCTCATTTGTTCTGGTGTCCATTTCGCATCGAAGATCCTTACAGATTCAGCACCGATGAACATAAACCAGTTAGAAAGAGCTTGTTGTTTTGCTTGATTTGAGCTGAATTGAACTATTGCTGTCTGCCACATAGCATTCGTCTTGAGAATGATTTCCTGGATTTCACTGTATTTGGTAAATTGATTGTGAATGTCTTGTGTTTTAATTTGGAGTAGAATGTCCCACACTACGATGCCATTAGTATGGTGGTTTTTTGTGGAACAGGCTTTGATAATGAATTTCTTTTCTGGGGTGATGCCAATTGTGTGGTTGCATGCTTCTGTTGCTGAGTCTTCATTGCTCCAGAGCATGTGAAATTCTTTGTGTTCCTTTCTTTGTATCATACGGGCACTGATTAGCCCTTCCAGGTCTCTGAGTTCAGTTTTGACTAATGATATTTTCTCTTGTTTGTTACTCCCGGATAGATCAGATATTTTGAAGGTTGTCAGCCATCTTCTATTGCTGATCAGGTCTCCGGAGGAAGGATCTATGTGAGAGAGCCAGGAGAGATGTTGATCATTGTCTTTTGCTGGTGTATATCTGCCAGCTGTGGGACATTTCTGTTTGTAGCTGGAGTGCAGGTGTTCTATCCCCATCGGTGTTGTTAGGTTCTGTTTCTGCCGCTACTTGATCATCCCAGCTTCTGAATTGCGGCATAGCTTTAGCTTGGATGTCGGGGTTGTTCTCTTGTTCTTGTGGGTTGTTCATCACCTCTTCCATGTCATTGTCATTGCTGGAGGTTGTGGTTGTAGTTGCAGATGTGATAAGAAGGGTGCTTGTGTTTGTGTCGGGAGAGAGGTTGTCAGCAGGTGTGATTTGTTCGGCTAGATGGTTGCTGGATTCTTTTGTACCTACAGATCGAGGTTTTAGCGAGGTGGCTGTCTTTGCAATCCAGGTGGTTTTCCCGTTGGTTTTGCTGAGGAGGTTTTCATTCAGGTAGGTTCTTGTGGAGCTATTTCTGCTCGAAAGTCTCCGGTCAGAGTTCATGTCAAGCGGTTGTCTCGAAACTATATGCGCAGAGTTTTTTCATAATAGTTTATCTTGCTGTGCCACATGATTGATGGAAAGAGTGATCTTGATTGTGAAATATTTATTACATCCTTGTCCTATACTGGGATTATTGTAATATTTGAGATATTGGATATTAATGTTTCAATTTGTAGAGTTCTAGGAGCTATGCCATTGTTAAAGGGGTCGATTTTAATCAACTGGTCTGCTAATTTATTGTATTTAATTCCTGTATGTGCTAGAACTTTGTGCAAGCAAATATTGATGTTTTTGGTTTTGCATATATCTTGAATGCCTAGTAATAGTTTGTAGTTTTTGTGTTTACAGATCACTTGATCAGGTTTTTATTTGAGAGATTGGTTAATACAGAATATTACTACTTGACTATCAGTGTAGAGGTCTACAAAGGATTGAGTGAGTATCATTACTAATACAGTATAAATTGCTATAATCTCTGCCCTGGTAGATAATGTGTGTTTGTTTACTTGTGCTTGGAATTGGAACTCCTATTGTATTGTTGTAATGATGATCTATCCTATACCCATGTATGATGTATTATTTCAATCTAATTTAAATCCATCTGTATAAATCTGGAAAGAATTATCTGTTATAGAGGTGACAATATGTGTCAGTTTGTTTAATATACTTGGTTCTTCTTTGAAATGTTGTTGAATATGGCTTTATACGATATCATTGTCTTGTATAATTATATAGGGGCCATGTATTAATTCTTTAGGTAGTGAGGTGGTTAGATGATTGAGTGCTGCTTGTATTGAGTCAAAGGATATTCGTGTTCTTCTAATAGATAGCTATGGGGGTTTTCAGGGTACAAAGCAGATGTGGTACTGAAGTTTATTGGAATTATAATTTAATTTATGGTTTGGAGAAGAAGATACATATACTTGAGTATATTGTATGTTCATTTATATCACATTCTGGATATTTGAACAAAGGAGCTTCATTATTTTGTAAAGTATAATATTGATATGATCTTGTTTTGTTCAAAATGCTTCTTTGTTTCTTGCCAATAAGTATTTGATCGATTTTATTGTAGCTGAACAATGGATTTTGTGGTGGTTGTGTTTGTCACTGGGGTACTTTGTAGAAAGATGTTGGATTGAGATATAATATTGTAACAGTTGGATCTTTTAGGAGGTTTTGTAGTTCTAGAAACCAGTTGGGTATTTTTCCTGATATAAATTTCTTTTGTATCTAATGAGCTGACACCATTGGAAAGGGGGTGTTCTTTGTACATTTAAGAGTTGTCCAGTAAATAATAAGTTATGTTTTGTTAGTTAAGTTTGATATTTGTTGTAGAAAAAGGGGGTAACAATATTTTTAATTGTTATATCAATTTTTTGAAATGTAGAAATTTGTTGTTATTGTGATAAAGTTGAAAGTTGAATCCATGTTTGTACAAAAGCCAGAGAATATTATGTGTTAGGTTGCTTTCTAATTTACATATTGGCTTTATTAGGTGAGTAAGATTAAATTAGTAGACCAAAATTTATTTTGTGAATATTGAAGTGGATGTCTTGTTAGAGTACTTATGATATTTTGTTTATTGATTCTCTGGATCCAATTTGTGGCATGTAACTGTATTTATCAGTCCCATAAATGAAAAAGATTATATTCAAAGATATTAAAAATTGCATTGTTGGGAATTGTATTGGTTAGGCTGAGTTTGTGTTTGAAGATGGTGATGAGTTTACTTATTAGTATATTGCAGATATTTTTTGATAGGACTATATTATTTAGGAAATATTCAATTCTAGGAAAGAGAACATGGTTTATTATAAATTGAATTTGTTTGTCAATCACTTATTTGCTACCTATAAGTACTCTAGTTTGCATGATTTTATGTTAAATTAATTGCTTTTGGTATTATTTGGAGGTCTTATTATTATACCAAATACCTAAAATTCTAACTGGGATATTATCTTTACAACTTAAAATATATTGATTCTGCATTTGTACCCCTTGTTCTTTGTTTGAGTTTTTGCCATGAATTATAAGAAAAAAGAATTTATATGGATTCACTACTATATTATTGATTGTGTAAAATTGTTGTACTATATTTATGATTATTTATAGCTCAGATTGAGTTTCTATTATCCATGTAGTATCATCCATATAAGCACTGGCTGGGATGTTTACAGATGAAATATGTGGTTGATTTTCTACTGATGTTAGATATGATGTTTTGATAGTGTATTCTTTGAAGTTATTGTTTATAGTATATAAAAGAAAATTATAGAAAATTTGTTAGAGGAGAGAAGAGATAAAGTCACTTGATCTATTCTATCCATAACATTGTATTCATGTATAAGGCTGTGGCATGTAATGATGGGTCCCTGAAGTATTTAGCATATAAAATTTTGCAGATCACTTAGGTTCCTTTTTGAGGGACAAAATTTATAGCTTTTCACTTTAATAGAGACAAAAGTCAGGAAATGCTATAAATCAATGATTTAGATAATGGAGAACAATTATGATTAGTTTTTTTATAGTTATTAATTTAAAATTTTTAATTTTTCCTAGTGAGAAACATTTGACTTATGTCCCTGCCTCCCTCTTTAGAGATCCAACTTTAGTGGCATGTAGTGACTGTATTGGTTCTGTTTTGAAAAATAGTTAAAATTATATTAATTATAAGTTGTGGGAGCTTGATTTATTTTAGTGCTAAGTTAATTATATAAATGTTAACAGAGTAATATTTTTTAGAAATGTCTTGATTGAGTATCCAGGCTTGTTTATTGTTATCTTTTGCATCTTCTATAATACAGTTTAAAATATGAATGGGATCTTGTGTACTATTTATTTCCTAGTAGATCTGCCCAGTTCAGATATGATAGAATAGGAGCATTTGTAAAGTATTTGGATAAACTATCTGTAATTATTTTGGTGAAGATTTTTTGTCCAGTATTCAATAATGTTATAGGTTTTGTTATATTAAGATTGTTCTCCCAATCTTTTAGTTTAAATATCGAGTATACAACCCTCTGCTCCATTCTTTTGATGTTTGACCAATATTGGGTATATTTTTAGCCTTAGTATTAGTTATATTTTTCTTTGATTATTATCTATAGTTCTTGTCTATTGTATTACTATAGTTCTATTTTTAGATTATGTAACACATGTGATACAAGGTGTGTCTCATTGATTCATAGGATAGATCCAATCATTAGGGCAAAATAGTGATTAACGTAACACATATTATTTAATTTTCATATCTTATCTATATTTAGCTAGCAGGTTACTCAAGTGAGCAGATCTGGCATATTGACCTAATTTAGCAAATCTGGCAGATTTGATTACTTTGGTCACTTTAGTTACTTTAGTCACCAAATAATTAATATTCAATTATGTATATAAAGGTCAACTGTCCAAAGCAGTTAATCCAAGGTTTTATCTACTGAATTCTCTTATCCTTGACATTATATATCTTTAATAAATATTTTAATTAGACCAAATTACTCAAAGCCTCTTTAAACGTATTTGTGTAATCTCTACTATTCTTGAATTATCAACTTTAGTATATCACGACCAAGATATTCTCCCTCAACTTAAAGTGAATTATTGCTATAGTTATCTTGTCTATCTAATTTGGAGGTTATTGGATAGGTTGACAAATTGATGGTGACTGTGAGATTTACTACTCTATAAACTATTCTCTGGGAACTATCAGGAAACCTTGTTCAGTATTGGAGATATTCACTTGGGAAGTGATTTTGGAATCCAAAGTTTAGCAAAGGGTTTGAATTTTGTTATATAAATAGTTTAAAAAACCATTTTATTGCTAATAGTATATATAATATTTTCTACAAAATACATTCAAATATCAACATCAATCAAATTTATCCTTCTTATATTGATAACTCTTGTTTAATTTGTTGTCTACTCCAGATAATGATGGGTCCCTAAAGTATTTAGCATATAAAATTTTGCAGATCACTTATGTCCCTTTTTGAGGGACAAATTCATAACTCTTCACTTTAATAGAGACAAAAGTCTAGAAATGCCATAAATCAATGATTTTAATAATGGAAAACAAATATGGGTAGTTTTTTCATTGTTATTAATTTAAAAATTTTAATGTTTCCTAGTGAAGGACATTTGACTTATGTCCTTGCCCCCCTTTTAGGGACCCATCTTTAACTTCAGGAATCTTCTCCTACTTTCAAAAACTTTTGGAATTGGTTCAAGGTTGAATTTGTTGTTACTTCTTATACTTTTGTAACCCAATATTATTTTAATCAAGTTCTTTCTACTTCTATCCTTCATTCTAAATCAACTACTTTCAAAAAACTAATCTTTACTATCTGATACACATATATTTATTCCTTTAATAACATTTATTTGAAACTCTATCTGCTATTATACAATTCAATTTCTTTATCACTGATTTTATTGAACCATCTAATTTACCTGCTGATTGTATACCTTGGATAGTTTACTTTTCTTTTAACACACCCAAAACTTACAATTATTTCAAAAACCTTTTATTTTTCAATGAATTCTTATATCTTGAATCACTTTTCAACTCTTCTATTTCTACTTCTTCTTCTTCTTCTATTCTATCTACTATATCTAACCCTCTTAATAATATACATACCTATACAATAATGGTAACACCCAAGCACATCTATGATTATTTTGAACAACATTCTTTGCCCTCACACTCCAATATACTGCAAATGGAAACTTCTTTAGTGATAGAATCCAAAATCCTATTACTTGATTAACTTCCTTTGGAAAGATGATGGTTAATCAATGGGAAGGTAAAAAACTAATCCATATGCTTAATGCCCACTTCCAAGATAAAGTGAAGGCAAAAAAAAACTCTTTCCCATAGATCCTTTTTTTTCAAAAATTTCCTTTTATGGTAATTCTTGGAAAAAGTCACAAAAAATCAAACGGCAAAGAGACAAACACCATGAAGAGGA
>CAJVPT010000023.1:0-56105 GCA_910592055.1 Acaulospora colombiana
GACATTCCACTTGTCAGTCCTTTTACTTCCTAGAACCTTCTTGCCCTTAGTAGAGGAAGTATGTACTTGAGTCTTTTTAGGCTACTAAAGGCTCAAGTTTTTATTCAAAGGAGTTTATAAACAAGTAAGAGAGGGTAGAGGAGATACATGAAGACAAGCTTCAAGTTGTTTTAATAAAAGTATAAAGACTGTATTAGCAAGAAAGTATAAAACTTCTTGCAAACATTTTTTTTATGTGTGATTAGAGGATCAGTGGAAAGAGTTTTTATTATATACATAGTTTACTAATTATTTAATAAAATATATATAACTAATTTGATAAAAAGTAAAAAAAAATAAGTTAATTATTATATTAAAAAAATTTTTTTTATCAATTCTTTGATAATATATGTATAAATTTTTTTAAGAATTCTAATATTTTTATACTAATAAAAGTTTATTATTTTTTTTAAATTAATTTAAAAAATAATTTAAGAATCTTTTTATTTCTATTTTTTATTTATATTTCTTTTAAATAAAAACTTGATTTAAATAATTGAAAAAAATTAAAAATTGCTTTTTTTATCTATAATAATAAGTTTTTTAAAAAAAATTAATAGTATATTATTAAAATCTTATTTTTTAAAATAAAAATATATAGATCTGTGAATCTATAACATAGTGATATTATTCCCAAGTTACAATCACAAGGTTCAGAGTTCAATATCATATAAGGATCAAGTAAAAATATTATATTACAATGAATTTAATACTCTATTAGATGATAGTAAAATATTATTACTGTAAGTATAGATCTGGTTATTTTATTGATAACTAAAATGAAAGAATCTATTTCTACACAATATTATCTGTAGCTGATTTTTACTGGATCAGACTGGTCTACAGGTAAAGATAGATCCCTAAAGAGGGAGACAGTGACATAGGTCAAATGTCCCTCACTAGAAAACATTAAAATTTTTAAATTAATAACTATAAAAAAACTACCTATAATTGTTTTCTATTATCTAAATCATTGATTTATAACATTTCCTAACTTTTGTTCCTATTAAAGTGAAAAGCCATGAATTTTGTTCCTCAAAAAAGAACATAAGTGATCTGCAAAATTTTATATGCTAAATACTTTAGGAACTGATCATTATCTACAAGTATTGTGGGATAATTGATATCTTATCAGTATCCTAATAAGATAGATGTAGATAAGGTTGATCTTATGATCAACCAAAATGAAAACAGAATTGGTACCAGGTATCTTGACAATCTTATCAATTGCAAGAAGTTGCTGCAAGTCGGAAAGATTGAAGTTCTGAAGATAATAAACATTGTACTAATGAGATGCTTAAAAGCATGGCTAATTGTTACAACTTATTATCAAGAGACCTTGATAGAAGGAGAAATCTATAAAACATGTTGAAGTTCCAAATTTGGGAACAGGTTAGAGCAAATACAATGGTCATATAATTATATTACTCTATAAAATTGTTCTAAAATTAAGAGAGTATTGTGGGATTTTGCTTAATAGACTAGTTAGTATATATAATATATAATATATTACTATATATAAAATTATTATACTATATGTATAATATTATTTTTAAGTAAATAAAAACCATATATTAAAGTTCTAGAAATATTGTATAAAGAAAAAAGTGAAAAATGATATTAAAGACAGCTAATAAAAAAAAAGTTAATTTTATATTCAATACAATAACAAGAAAGTAAATCACAGATAAGATACATAAATACATTATTAACTATATGTTGTTTCTATCTATTAAATACTTGCTGATAGATCTTGAACTTACTAAGAAAGAAACAAAATATATCAACACCAAAATTTGATGGCACTTCTTCAAACATTAAGTTCACTTAGCTACAATCATATCCAACTCTATAATCCACCTAAATACAATCCACAGGATAATAAATCTATATAATAAACATTATAAAAACAAGTTACTTTTATACAAAAAATATATTATAGCCAAAATGATATAGGTCAAATAATCTGATTATGAATACAACAACTATAGTAAATAGTATGGCAAAATAAAGATATCATGAGCCACTTATCAAAAATCCTTCTGTAAAAAATCAACTTTCTTCATAATACTATTTGCAATATATAAGCAAATAATAACTGTATGAGTAAATCAATCATACTTAACAAGAACTTAAGTAATATTCCCTATATAAAAGACTTCTGTGATCCAAAATAATACAATATATACTATATATCTCTTATAAAGCACAATATTCAGTAGATTGAACAAATCATCAATACCTATAGGATCAAAGTAATTGAATGGTATCAAATAGAGGTATTATATAATAAAATTAATAAATGAAAAAAACCAAACTGATATAAGATACTAAAAAATTACATTGATAACTTCATTAATACATTTAAATAGAGAAACTTATACAATCCTCTAGTTTATATCTAGACATATATAGAACTAACTGAGAAGATTAACTAATATATACAGTATACCAATATAGAAATGAGATAGTATTAAGCAAATGTTTTAACAACAATAATAACAATATCAAACTTAGATATTATATCACTATATAGAAATCATCTATTCTAAGTTGCTCTGACTATCAATTTACAAACTCCAAGGTCAAAAGGGAACAATTCCGTTGTATTGAAATAGTAACAACAATATGATAAGAGTGCCATTCATAAAAACAACAAAGTTTACAAGTTCTCAAAGAGATAAAACCAAATTACAACTTCAAGTATCACTATTTGCATTAATAAACAATATAACAAATCCAACAGTATATTAGAGTATATTAAAATAACAGAAATATCCAACCTTTTAGCCCTACTATATAAGCTCATTATATTTTTAAACAATACTATACAAAAACTCAAAATCACAGTACAACAACTTAAGCAGTACTATCACATTATAGCATACATTGATAGAGCCCATGATTCTAATTAAAGTATAATTTATGGAAGAGCTATAGAATTCTAAAAATACATAAATAAAATTATCAAGATAGAAATAATCATCAAGGGCCAATTGTCAGCTGATAGATTTGAAATTATTGCAACAACAATTGTCATTGAACTCTATAATAAAGGAATATATATATCCCTACATATAAATTTAATTAACCTGATAATAAACTACAAGAAAATACAGAATAAACAAATCAAGAGAGCAAAAGAAATTAAATTACTATCCAACCTGACATAACCAATACAAGATAATTTTATCTTAATTAAATGGACTTACTACAAGAAAGAGAATAAGGATTCTTCACTGATCGAAGCAGACTGAATTATAAAAGAAGCCAGTATATAATCACAATCTATACTAGAAGGCATCCTAACAACATTAAATATACAGTAGATTCTAATCTCTCAATTTCAACTTCAAAGGTCACAAAATTACTCAAAATATTTGAAAGATATTAAAAGCAATTAATAAAGTTAAGCATATTTATGAATAGATAAAGTTCAACAAAAACTAATAAATATACAAACAGTTTAAAGATAAAATTAATTGAAAGACAATCTTCAAATTGTTACATCTCTCCAAGATCTTTAATAACAACATAGATATTATTAACTATAAGATTTATACCTTTTCAATAAAATTATGGAATCAAGAACTCTTTATTATGAATAAACTGCACACTTGCCAATCTATCATATACAAGTAATGATGGGCTCTAAAGTATTTAGCATATAAAATTTTGTAGATTACTTATATCCCTTTTTGAAAAACAAAATTCATAGCTCTTTATTTTAATAAGGACAAAAGTTAGAAATACTATAAAATAATAATTTGGATAATAAAAAACAATTGTATGTAGTTTTTTTATAGTTATTAATTTAAAAATTTTAAAGTTTTCTAGTGTGAAACATTTGACTTTTATTTTTATCTCCTCCTTTAGAGACTTTATTTATATACAAAACTTCTAAATACTTCCATTACATAATCAATAAGAATAACACACATTTATTTACATGTTCTGCCCATTACTTGGATATTAAAAAAATAATCATGAACACTATCTATAAAGAAATAATTAGCAGAAAAAAGTACAAATTCAGCCACAATATCAAATAAAAAATTATAAACACCTTCAATCAAATAAATACCTGATACATAATTATCAGAGGTAAAATATCTAAAAGACTGATCACACTTATCTTACAACTCACAAAAATGAACAAACTAAGCTTAACCATAAAAAGTATTACAAATAGTATTCAACTTATCAAATACAATATTTGGAGTAATGGATGTTATTATTTTTACATATAGAAAGTAACACAAGACATCAATCAACAGAATAAATGCAATAGTTTAAACAAAAAGAAAAAAAATAATAACAATAACAAGGAAAGATAAAATGATATCAGCTAAGGAATATCAATTGATTTCCTTACTGCAATTATCACAGGAATACATGACATTTTTACCATCTTTAACAAAATATGCTAATAGAGTCTAGACACATTAGCTCTTTCTAAAAAGGAAATAACAAGTCACAAAGATATTCAGATACAATTGGCTTTTTTGTAAAATCTTATATATGGATATAAAGAAAAGTAGTTAACAAAATAACTTTATAAATTAAAGTATATGTGCTATAAGAAAAATCAAATAAAGTAGACTTGAGCATGCCAAAAAAAAAATAAATAAATAAAAAAATAAAAATAAAAAAATATATATAAAATCGTATATAATAAAAAAATAAGCAAACAAAAGTTTAAATCTTGAAAACTTTTTTACTTATTATTTTTACTCTCTTATAATTTTTTATTTTTTAAACTTTTTAAAAGATTTTTTCTATTATTATTGGACAATATAAAGTATATTAATAAAGAATATTAATAAATTTTTATTGTAATAAAAATAGTTCCTAATACTATTGGATAGTTATTTTTAGTTATGATTTTTATTTCTTTTTTTTTTTAATCCATAATTATGCCATGATGGCTTGTCTTTATTGAGAAATTAAAACAAAATCTATAATAATTTATAGACTTTTACAAAGTGATTAACTTATCTTCATACATAAATATCCTAAGTTAGATTTTGGGAACAATATTATACTTCTCTAATAGATTGATAATGATCTCTATTTACCAGGATTAATACCAACAGTTTGTCACTATTGATTGACTGGAAAACAAATTAATTGCCAAATTAAAAATAGAAAAGAAAAAATCAATTTGAGAAAAGAGAACAATTCAAGGTCTACCAAAAAAATCTAAAAATAAAAATAATCTCTTTTCAAAAGAGATTTATCTAATTAGAATAGTCTTCTTATTTTATTTAAATCTCAAAAAAAAAATATTTTTTTCATCACTTGTAATAATGAATAAGTCAATTTAACTAATTCTTTATTTAAATGAGCATTAGATTAGATATCTTAAGAAAAGCATTTAAATCTCAGATTTTTTCATTAAAATTTTATTATTATTTGAGAAACTTATATAAAAAATAGAAGTTTACAATCTATATTATCATCACTTGATCTTTTGGTATCATAAAAGTCTTCATTAAGGAACTTGAGCTTTTTGGAGTCAAATATTTTTGAAACATTTTTTCATTCACCAATAATATCATTAGAACATATAAATATGATCAATAGAAGCTTGTTTACATTTCAGAAACTAATGTATTTCATATCAGTCAATCACTTTTGGTGAGGATTTGTGCTAACAAAAATTCAAGGTCAAATTGAAGTAGACAAAATTCTTTAAAAAACTATAAAAGTTGAAGTTTTAAGAAAGCAAGAATAGTTTAAAAGAGAAAAAATAAGCCTTTTAACTATAACAAAACCTCTGTAAACCTCTTGCTTCAAAGGTTAAAAGAGTATTTAGATACTTCACAATCAGTTCCTCTGCCTTTAAAAACTTTTTTGTCATTGATATCAAAGATATTACTTGATTTTTTTTGGTCACTAGAAGTCAAGTTTTTGAGTAAAAAGGCTTGTAAACAATAGAGAAAGGATAGAAATAACTCTTGAAATCAGACTTCAAGTTGTTTTATAGAAAGTGTTAAGACTTTATTAGCGAAGAAGTAAAAAAACTTCTTGTAAACATCTTTTTTGTATGTGGTTAGAGAATCAGCAAAAAACGTTTTTTAGTTATAATATTTATTCTATTTCTATTTTTATCTATTTATTTATAATTATTTCTTTAATATTCTTTGATATTTTCATTAATATTTAATTAGTATAGATCAATTTATCAAATATAGCATGCAATATAATTTACTATAGATCAGATAGTTCAGGAGACCTAGGAGACTCAAATAGTTCATTTTTACAAGTATATAAATAGGCATAATTCTCTCAAAAGTAAAATAAGTTGGTAAATAACTTTATTTGACTTTGAAAGTTTAAATTATAATTTCACTTGATTTCTTGAAAATTAGATATCTTCTTTTAATTTTAGAACTAAAAAAAGTATTTGATTTATTAATAAACGTGAATTCTAAGTAAAGCATATTTCTTATAAAATATTGTGTAACACTGTTTAAAGGATTCTTGATAAATCTATTCTTTAATATTTCTTTATAATTATAAATCACATTTTAAATTCTTTTTTTGAAAATTATCCTTTAAAAGCAATTCCACTTGAATATAATGATTAAATATAAATTTAATCACATTAGTACTTATAACATATATTTAATTAATATTTTGTTTCTACTTTACTTCTTTGATTAAATTAATTTATATCTTAAGTTTTATAAAACTAATAAGATTTGAACAATAAGTTTTCAAGTAATAAAAAAATAATATTTATATTAAGCAATGTTTTAATAATAACTTTTATCTTATTTTAATTAGGTCTTATATTAATAAATTTTTTAAATTATCATTTTCACATCTCTTTCTACTGATCCTCTGACTACACACAAAAAAAACATTCGCAAGTTTCTATACTTTTAGGCTGATAAAGTCTTAAACAATCTCTTTAAACCAATCTGAAGGGGTTTTCCTTAGGACTCTGCTACTTCCCCCTATATTGTCTACAATCTTCTTCAAACAACACTGGACTCTTATGGCCTATAAAGTCCAGTACTCACCTTTATTACCAATGGCAAAAAAGTTTTTTAAGGGAGAAGGAACAACAGCAAAGTACCTACCACCTAATAGTTGAAGTGGAGAAACAAAACTGTATCTCAGATAGGGTTTTTTCCCATTCAAAGACTTATTTTCCATCCTTTGAATGGTTGTGTGCCCTCTAAGAGCTACCACTTTTCATGGCTTTTTGGAGAATTTTACCTATCTCAGCTTGACCCTGAAATTTCTGGTAGCACGAATTCCACTGATTCTGATTGGTCAACAGGAAACGCGTTGAACAAAATTGATAAACAAGCTCTTATTGGCCACCTCATGTGTCTGAATACATTTCCTCAGCTCCATAAGAATCTGGGGTTCACTGTAAGTTATATATAGCCATGTGGGTGGATACAAGACACAGTCACTTCCTACATCATGAAAGAAGGGAAAGAGAGAGAAAGGACAGGCTCATGGACAAGAGGACTCATGCATTGATAGAAATAATCTGACAAGTCCACAACAAGACAAATTCAGCATGGTGTGATGCTAAAGGAACATTACAAGCCCCCAAGAAAGCATGATATCCTGGATACAGAACCAAGTCCTAAACAAGAAATAAGCAGGATCAAGAGATACAACAGGTTCCATAAAAAGAAGGATCATAAACTGATGACTTATATCAAGACTCTTAACATGACTCCTCCTCCAGTATGGTGATCTAGGCTGCTAGTGGCACCCACCAATTTTACTCTTGGTAAAAGTACTAGTTGAAAATGACTGCCAGATTGGAAGACACCCTAAAGACTTAGCCTGACTTTGGAAGAGTTGCGTCTTCTTAAATAAGCAGCTTTTGCTTGAAGCTGGCATTATCTCTAGGACTAGATCATCAATCCACCATAATTTTAAGGTTCCTTCTAGCCATAGGTTCCACCCAATCATTGGATGAGTAGTCCCCTAGGCAGAGCACCAAATGAGATCACATCAATAAAGCTGGTATATGAAACTATACCCTTCCCCAGTTAGAAGAAAAACATTTCTCCCTCCCTTTCAAAGATAAAAAGACATAGTACTTTGGTGGATAATTTGTAGATGTTGAATTCTCCTTGGCATTAGTCTCAGTGGATGGTCAGTAGTAGAAGAAACTTTGATCCTTGCATAACAGCACCTGTTTGTATTTCTTTCAATATCTCTCGCACTAGTCAAAAGGTAATCCTTAGACTAGTCTCCTCCTCCCTTGATGAAGCAGCAAAAAGCAATCCGGTAAACTGTTTTGTTTTAGGTGGTTTATTAAGCTCTTATAATATATATGATACTTTCAATGTAAATTTTGAATTTGTCTTCATTAAAGCTAATAAATATGTTGAGCTGGCAATTTTAAAAAAAAAAATAATAATAAAATAAATTTTTTAAATTATAATATAAAGATTTTTAATAAATAAAGATTAAATAAACAGTATTTTTAAAAAAAGTTAAATTAATTTTATTTTTTTATTTTTTTAAATAATTATATATTTTAAATATTTATTTTCTTTTTTTAACTTATCCATTCTATAGTTTATTATATTTTAGTAATTGAATAAAGTAAATAACAATAATAACATTTTGATTATAATATATAAACTAGAAAAATTTTTATATAAAGTTTATAAAGAAGCAAATAAATATATACTTTTAATTCTTTTAATTAATAAACAAATAATTTAATAAAAAAACTCTTTCTGCTGATCTTCTACCCATTAAAAAAAAGATATTTGCAAGAAGTTTTCCATGCCTTTACTAATAAAGTCTTATTACTTTTCTTAAAACAACTTGAAGCCTGACTTCAAAAGCTACTGTATCTCTACTCTTTTTCTATTGTTTACAAATCTCTTTATTCAAAAACTTGACTTTTAATAACTAAAAAATGTCAAGTAATATCTTTAATATTAATGACAAAAAAAGTTTCAAAAAATGAAGAACTAACCGTAAAGAATTTGAAGAACTTTTTAATTATTGAAATGAAAGATTTATAGAGATTTTATTTAATTAAAAGACTTATTTTCTTCTTTTTAAACTATTTAGCCCTTTTGAAGTTTTGCTTTCATAGTTTTCTAAGGAATTTTATCTATTTCAGTTTGATCTTGAATTTTTGATAGTACAAATTCTCATCAAAAGTAATTATCTAATATAAACATATTGATTTTTGAAATGTAAATAAATACATATTGATCACATTTATGTGTTCTGATAATATTATAAGTAATAGAAAGAATTGATTGATATCTTGAACCTACTTCACTTCTTCAATTAGATTAATCTACAGATCAAATTCTATAAAGTCAATAAAATATAAACAACAAGTCCTCAAGTGATGAAAAGGCTATTATTTATTCAAACTGAAATCTTTCTTTTTTATCATTCTGATTAGACAAAATTTAAGACCAAGATCTTTTTCTTATCCCAATTAGGCAATAATATTGAATAATCACTAGTTTATGTTAAGTTTCAATCTTTTAATTATAGTTAAGAATGCATTTATTCAAAAGTTGTTGAATAGTATTATAATCGATGAAAATCTTCATAAATGAATTCTCATATTATTAAAGAAGAATAGGGAAATTAATTTTTTGGATAAGGAAAGATATTATCAATAAAATTTTTTTAACTAGACATGGTTACTAGAAGATGTCATACTGAAATATATGACTTAGTTTTTTACTAAATCATATAAGATTTTAGACTTTATCATAAGTTATCTGTTTATTATAAGTGAATAAAAAATCACCATTTAAAAAAAGTTGGGATCAAGTATGTTCTAGAAGTAAAAACTCTCAATAGATGATAAATCTCTTTAAATAGTACATAAGAAGAAAATCAAGATCAAGAATAGTTAAGTTTTTCAAATAATTAGAAGAAGAAAGAATATCTTAATTGAATATTTCTTATTGAGAAAAAGTTTTGAGAAACAAATCTTTAAAGGAAGCTGAAGAATCTTATTTCTTTTTTTTCTTTTTATTTTCTTGTTTATCCATTTGGATATTTTTAGATATATTCACTTTCTTTTTTCTCAATCCATCCTTTTTTAGTTTTCTATATTTCAATGGCTTAATAAAATATATAGCAATAACAATCGACTAGCAATTAAGTAATAGATTAAAAGCAAAAAAAACTCTTTCCTGCAGATCCTTTTTTTTCTAAAAAATTTCCTTTTATAGTAATTTTGCAAAGAAAAGAAAAAGTGAATGGAAAGATGTCTTCCCAAAGGAAACTTCACAATAAAACAGCTCAATAAAGGCCCAACTACAACGAGAATGCCCTCGCAAGAGGTAATACCAACAAGTTATGCAAAGAAACAACTCCGAAGCCTCCAAAGAAAACTACTCAAAACCAAACACTAACTGAAGAAAACCAGTTCGTATCAGCTCCCAACTTTCCCAACAGGCACACACAGATAGATAACAACACAACTGATACTCCGACAAGCAGTTTAATAGCAAGAAAGTAGACAAACACTTCAAACTGGAGTGAAGAAGTCAAAAAAGACTTGGGTAATCATGTGAGCAAAAATAACGTTAATCAAGATAAACTCATCCAAAATCAAGAAGAAGAGGAACATGCTTACGACTCAGACATCGACATGAAAGAAGGAGAATACTCAGCAACACTCACAACTTCTTCCTACAGAACATCCAACTACAAAGACAAACAGAAGGAATATGAACAGATCACTAAATCAAGACTCCTTTCTTCATTCGATAGGACACAAAGATATGGAAGAGAAAAAGTCAAAATTGGTATCCTGGCATCTGAACTTCCTGGCAGGACAACAACACAAAAATAATCCATCTTACTAAAGCCCTCAATTCTCTAGAAGGACTTCTCACTATTCATAGTGAAGGAAATAACGAAAATGAATATATCATTGCCATTCTCAGTAACAAGCAAGTAGCGATCGAGATATGCAATGCAATCGTGCCTGAAAAAAACAATCAACATATGGAAATCATGGAGTTCACAAACCTTATTCTAAAAAGGAGATGAGTGTTAGAGTATGGGATATCCCTCTCGATACTAAGTTTATTGAAGTGCAACAATCCTTTTCCAAATATGGAGCAATCAGCAATGTCACTATGTCAACACAACAAATGTGGTAAACAGCAATGATCACATATACAAACAAAGATAATAAAGAAGCACTGATCAACCGATGGAGTGTTCACTCAAGTCAGACTCAGTCAAAGTTTTTGACACACAATGGGATGTAGAACAAATGAAAAAATGTGGTCAAACCGCAGCCAAACTAACTAATCTACCATCAAATACAACTACCTTCGATCTCAGACTAATCTGTAAACAAGTCAAAACTATGACATGCTACATATCAAGAAGAATATCATATCAAAGAAAATGCTTTGCAGTCCTGAGTTTTGATTGTCAAAAAGACCTGGACGAGGCAATAAAACAAGATTACCAACTTGGGAAAACAACAATTACCTGGCATTCAATATAAACAAAACTCTGCTTAATCTGCGACAGCCATGAACACCTTGTGGCCAACTGTTCCATTAAGGAAAGACAGCTTCAGTGGAAGCAATACAACAAAGAGCAAGCTGGAAAATTTGGGAAACTCTACAACAAATACAAGCCAGCGCATACTACAACAATCAAAAATCAAATAAAAGCATCAAGAGAAAAACAAAAATGACCTGGTTCTTATACAGCTGCAGCAAAACAAGGCCAACAACAAAATAATATCAACTAAAATAGTAATAAACAACCAACACTCATAAACATCTTGTATCTCCTGGAAGAAATCAAAGCAGAAATCGAAGAAATTAAAGAAAACATCATTGATTTAGATAAAAAGGTATACAACTTAGAATATACAGAGGATGAAACCCCTATAGAAATGGAAACAGAAATCGAGACTGAGTCACCCGACACAACAAATATTGGGTGACAAACCAGTAACCAGAGCAAAACTGCCAATATACAAACACAACAACAACAAATCCATGCTTCTATCAGCAGAATGAACCAAAACATAAACAAAGCACTCAACGATATTGCAGAACTCATCCCTAGGGGAATCAACAATCAATCAAAAAAATAATGGGGAGTTCACAAAGCACAATATCAATAATATAGCAAGAACATCTAGATGAAACTCAACTATCAAATTCCTTCGACTCAACACCTCAACAACTAACTATAAACTCAACAGCAATGAACTCAAACAACAACAATATCAATAACAACACTAACAACAATACCAGCAATAACAACAACAATAATATTAATCCATCTACTGAAGAAAATCTCAACAAATACTGATCAATCTGAAAACTTACAACTGTCAACATACAAGGATTAGTAGATACACAAAAGAGAAATATATAGTTCAACTTATGTGACCAAAAGAAATGGAACATTATAGTAATGATAGAAACAAATGGCTCATATCAATACTCCAAACACTGGAAACATCCAAACTTTCAAATAATCTGATCCCACAAAGAGGCACAAATCTTAGATCACGGCCTTAATATGATGATCAAAAAAGATATTGCGCAAAGAATATACAAATACAAAACCTTCAATGGCAGACTAATAGCCATAGACTTTGCTTTTCCAAGAAAAAGAAAATTGAGAATAATAGGAGTCTACTTCCTAGCACAAGACTCATCTAAAGAACAAACATGTATAACACACATACTCAAACAATGGATCAATGCAGCAATAGTATAGGACTGGCACATCATAGTAATGGGTGACCTGAATAGTACATCCAATTCTAGCATAGACAAACTGAGCAACAAAAAACTGATCTGTACTCACAATCCTTCAGGAAAACAAATTTAAACCCTTATAGACAATGGCTTTATGGATACATACCGCACTCACAACCTTTTAAAAAAAGAATACACTTGAAAAGGTCAAGGTAGCCACAGTAGACTTGACCAAATCTTGATAAATCCTAAAGCAACATGGCACACACACAAAGTCAACATCATAGGCATGCTCGACTCTCTAATTACTAGTGATCACAGAACTCAAGATATGGGAGTTAGATACACCCAAAATCACATCTATTCATAAACCAAACATTAGGTACAACTGGTCCCACACCAACAATAAACAATGGGAGAAATTTTTCCAAACAGTGAAATCAGCAATGAGCAATATACTCTCAGACCCCACATCGATTGACCAAAGATAAAATTTCTTCAGCCCCCAATTCTTGCATGCAGTGAAAAAACACATACCCAAAAAATATCAATATCGGAAAAAACATCTCCAGAAAGCAGACAAAGGATCAGATGCCTCCTTACTTGATCTACAATCATTCTTGACAACTCTAAAGCAAGTCTACAACACAAATCAAGAAGACAATACTGAAGTGGAATGTGTCATACCAACGTATATTCAAAAATACTTTCCTGACATCATCACAGAATTACATCAAGCCAAAAAAGTATCAAAGAATCTCTACTATACAAAGTGGATATAGATTATCCGATCATACATCAAAGCTCACAAAACTATAGGCAAATACATCACAAAACGTAAATAAGTTAAAGCCATAGCTCAAAGAATAGCAAGCCGACAGGCTTTCCTAAAAAGTAACAAAAAAGCTATGATTAATAGCATCCTAGATAGACCAACACGACACATCCATCTTGACAAAATCATACAGCAAAAAGAGGATATACAAATTATTATAGAACCTAACAAAATTAAAAAAATAGTTAAACAACATTTTTTCAACTGGACACCACCTAGAAACATAGCATCACTAGCAAATCATCCACACTGGCAACAAGAATACGAAGCTAAATCACATATCAAGAGTAGCTGGTATGCAGATGTTCTCATTGAGATTACAACTGAGGAACTAACAATAACAATTAATAACTGAAGTAACAAATCAGTACCAGGAAGAAATCAAATTCCATATAGTGCTTACAAACATCTCAAGAAAAAACACCATAGAAGAACTGAGAGGAATCTTTAATACATCCTGCAACAAGGCACAACCCCCCAAAGAATGGAGCAAAGGAACCATATATCCAATACTCAAATCCAAAGACTGGGAAAACAACCTCGATATAACAAGATCAATCACCTGGAAGGAAAATCTTCACTAAGATCATAATAGATCGCCTTGCTAAAGTCTTCAAAGATCACCCAATACTATCGGACCTAAACTGGATAGTATTACCAGAAAACAGTAAACAAGATCCTATACATATCCTGAGTAGTATTATAGAACATGCCAAAGAAACAAATCAAGAAGCCTAGATCCTTAGTCAGGATATATCCAAAGCCTATGATTCAGTAAATATCACAATGCTAAAAAAGGCACTTCAGCAAATAAAAATTCTGAAACAAATAATACAAATCCTTGACAACATTTTCAAAGATAGGCAAACTATAGTCCTAATATGCCATAATCTCACCAATCCATACGCAGTCAGGGATGGCATAGATCAAGGTGACACCATATCCCCACTACTATGGTGCATTTTCTATGACCCCCTTTTTACAAGAATCAGTAATGAACATACAGGATATTCACTTGCAGTCAAGACCTGTAAATACTTAGATCAAGGATGGTCTTCAAGATCCATAAATATTGCAGCCAGTGCATACATGGATGACACTACATGGATTGCAACCAACAAAGCTGCATTCTAAAGAATAATAAATATCACTGAACAATTCTTCCATATCAATGACATCAAAGTAAATTCACAAAAATCCCAGCTCCTAATAATTAAGGGTAAAGAAAATGACTATACACAAGAAGTATGAATAAATGATCAAAGAATTACAGGTTGTAGAAGAGGTATCCCAGTCAAAATCCTTGGAATATGGTATGATAGCTCTGGGAGGAAAGACTACCAAAAAGCCTTGATCAAACAAAAAATACAAAAAACACGAACATTTCTAGGAATGAAGAGAATTACTGACAAGTAGATGCAATATATAATCAATCACGTCCTCATGCCCAGTCTAGAATATCTGTGCAATAACATTGTTCTCACCAGAGATACCTGTAACAAAATGATGAGCAAGTTATCAACCACTTTCAAACATAAACTAGGTCTTGCAAACATGGTCCCCAACAGCATACTATACAACAAATTTGAGTACAATCTAATGCACTTACGGGATAGACAACTTCTACCCCATGTCACGAACTGAATTTCACGAATCAACCAAAACAACATTACAGGAGAAATTGCTAGGGAAAAACTACAATCACTACAAAACATGTTCTGGTTCACAAAAATGATAATAAGTTATTTACATGTCCCCCTGCTACCACAAGGAAGAAACCTCACTCACAATATCATATGGCTACTAAGAACATATGAATTCTTTTTTCAGAATATACTAAATGGAAGATACGTCACAATCATTGAAATAGATATTCTCATTGAAGAAGTCACAAGTAAAAGTTTCTATAACCAACATAGGAAAAACTTAAAGAAGCATAACATTCTCTTTATTGATCAAATGCTAAACAATAGGAGGGAAAAAACACTGCATTGGTGTCAAGTAATTAGACTCAACTATCAAACAATATAAGGGTATACTCCAGCTTGATACCACACACTCAAAAACAGAATACAAGAATGGATTATGAACAATCAGTCACAACAACCCCTAATCAATCCATTCCTACAATGCAGTCAATCTACAAATCGAAACACAGCTCGTCCATATTGGATCAGTACAGAACTAAACAATCAGATAATTCTGGGAAGAAAACAGAAAAGACTAAATGATTACTTAACAGAATACAGACACTACAACAGAATCAACAACCAATCACCTCTAATTGAATGCATGGGTTGCAATATCAATGATCATAGTCAAAACAATTATTCATATACTTTCTCAGCTAACCGCCAAAGCTCAATTAACATTCCTGTTTATTTTAGCAAAGTCACCACCAGTGATACACCCAATATAGAGGGTAGTACATTTAGGTGTAAAGTATCTCCAGATTCTATTCACATCATATTCAATGCACTATGCACCTCTAGCACAATCACTACCTATGATCAGGTAGAAGTTAGTATTTCAGCAACACAAAACCTAGACAATCTTCTCAGAAAACTCTTCAGCATAGAGGATTATATACTCGAGAAACTATCTAACCTAGCCTCCAAGATACAAGATCATATGATCTTTGACATATATACTGATGGATCTTTAAAAAAACTCAACTGCAAATGGCTCATGGGTATAAGTATAAAAATTATCACAAGTGAAGGAAAAGAGTTTACCTTTCAAGAACAAACAATACAACACTCATTATCTACCAAAGCAATGATCATGGCAATACTCATCGCTCTCAGCATCTTACCAAACTTTAGTCATGTCAACATATTCATAGACAGCAATGCCATCATAAACAGTATCAATAATATTGCACAGTCAACATCAAACAAAGCACTGAAAAAACAAAAGAATTTTAATCTATTACAACAAATTCAAGATATACTAAAGAAAAAAAGCATCAAACTAAAGTTAATCAAGGTAAAGACACACTTAGAAATCGAATATAATGAAGTAGCAGATAAACTTGCAAGTATAGACCAAATATATGGCATGGCCCCAAACAGTAGAATAATATACATAAACACAACAATGAATCCATTACTCACCCTCATCCCTCAATGGGATCAAGAAACTATAGATATCCCTATCAAACTAATGACCCAATACATTACAAATACAGTCCATCTAGCAAAATAGAGACTCTTAAATTGGACTAGAATCAACTTTCACAACCATATTATAAAAGAAATCCATTGGCCCATAACAGTAAACAATCTATAACTTACAAAAATGAGTAATCACTTCACTTGTTGGCAAGATCAACATCAAAGAAGATTTAGACTCCAATTATGAAATGAAGAACTTCCTATAAAAGCAAAATTATATCACAGACTTTCCAAACTGTACAAATATGACAAATGCATTAACTGTAGTTAGAGAGAATCTAACATATATCCCTTCATCTGCCAAATACTCAAACACTCCACAGACAACTTCATTATCAACACTATAACAAATACCATCACTAAATTTAGTAAACATAACAAAACCAAAGATGTTCTTAAATAGTACTCAAACAACACTGCACTATACTACAAGCGATACCTGGAAGTCACTATCCGGGGAGGCATCTTAAAAGAAATGATCACAATCTTAGGCAAACTGATTCCTAACCAAAATATAAAGAAAACATGTATTCAGGAAATTACTGAAAAAATCACATGCTACCTACAACAAATATGACAAAACAGATGTGAAGGTTTTCAAACATGGAAAAAACAGAAAGGCATTATAAGAGTCATAGAAAAACTGCACAAATACAGCTCTATTCATCTAGATCCATTGATTGAGGAAAGAGAGAAAAATATCAAAAATCAATTTACTAACCTAGTTAATTAATACATCCATAGAAGTATTTAATCGATCACAACCCCCTACCACTTATTAGAAATTTCATTTAGTGCTAATCCAGCCTTGGCAGGTTAGTTCTTCTTATAGGATGGCAACAAGCCACGAGGTAGGTTAACCCCTTATCGAGTTTTATTTGGTAAACAAAAGTAGCTAGAACATAGACATATGTAATTTTCTACTAAATTCAAATAAAGCAAAGCTGAGTCAACAATTTAAAAAAAAAAAAGTAATAGATTAGAATGATCTTTATTTAAAAACTATCATGAAATGAAATATTGTTTTCAGAATCAAACTTAGAAACTATTATTGTTTACAACAAGTTAGTTAAATTTGATAGATGTTTAACTATAATATGTATCATGCTACTTGAATGAAAATATACTTATGTTTTCAATTGATTAATAAACTATGATCTAGCCTGACTATGAGTACTCAAAAAAAAAAAATAATCAAATAGTTTAATCAGATTATAAGTAATGCAAACAAAAAATAAAATTAATTGTTTATTGATTGTTTATATAAAATTATAAATATTTATTTAATGTCCCAATAAAAAAATATTAGGATAGTATATTTTATATATTATTAAGATTAATACTTTAATTAATACACTTATCTTAATTTAATCAAATTTAAATGTAATTTTAAAAGTAATCTATAACTTCATTTCAACTATTAATAATAATAAAAATTTTTTTAACCTGTTAAGTTATCTGCTGTGATTTATTAAACAATCGCCAAGCTAAAGCTAGATTAAATTAACTACTTATACATATTTTGATATTATATTTAAAACACTTCTGTATTAATTACGGCCATACACAGTGAAAAGCACCGGAACCCGTCCGATCTCCGAAGTTAAGCCACTGATGGCCCGGTCAGTACTATGGTTGGGGACAACATGGGAATACCGGGTGCCGTAATTTTTTAAAGAAGCTGGCGCCAGCGTTGTAAAAACACATTTTTATATTCAGCAAGTAAAATTTGAATCGCATGCTTATCACGTGACCTGATTGTAGAAACGTGGCATAACCTCCAACTAAAAATTTATAAAATGTTAACCAACACTTTAGATAATTGCACTTTACAAATATGCAACGAAACTTTTTAATAATATTATTCGGTAAAATTATTATGAAAATATCGTATACATTTATTAGATATCGACAATTTTTAACGATTTTATTGTATTTTCTAGTTAGCATTCTTTATATTTTTTTATTTTCCACATGCGTCCGTATAAAAAAAGTTAATGGCCAGGAGATTCCTCAAGATAATTCGGAATCACAACCAACAGAAATAATAGAGAATAAAGATAATTTGTCGAATAAGGTAGAAGACATATTAAGCGGTATGTGCAATGAATTCGTTAAAATTTCACTCGGATTTCTTTCACATTCGCTTAATTTATTAACTAAATGTAGCCGATGAATTATATCGCACTGCTCTGGCCCTACTTCGGACCCTGAAGGTACCAAAAAAAAGAATTCCAACAAACAGCGAATTTGGAGAAGAACCGGGCATTCTTCTATTCTTAAATAGAATTTTGGATCAAGTGTTATTATCCACATTTGGTATACGTTCACCAATTGCAGACAATTCGGATATAGGGAAACAATCAAGTGCAAAGATTAAAAATCCAAAATTAATAAAAGCAGTAGAATTATTGGAGAAAGCTGCGTTTGATTATGGAAATGACGACGCCTTGTTCACTCTTGGGGAAATTAACTTTGTGAGTCATTTACTTGTGTTGTGAATTCCATCAACATTTCTTTTCTTCATAAATTCACTAGTTTAATATTTGAAATATGGTTTTATCAGTTAGCAAAATACACCCACCCACGTAACTTAACCGCAGCTTTTCATTACTATCGAGAATTAGCAAATAAATCAGGAAATGCAACAGCTCAGCAAATGATTGGTTTCATGTACGCGACTGGAATTGGAAATGTAGTCGAACGAGATCAGGGAAAGGTATGTTTATCATTCTTTACTTGGAAGTCGTATGACTTTTGAAAATTATTATCACAACTGTAATAAAAATTTTCAGGCTTTACTTTACCATACTTTTGCAGCACTTGGACATGACACCGCTGCTGAGATGACGCTAGCCTATCGACATTTTACAGGCATTGGTGTACCGCGTAGTTGCGAAAACGCCGTGCTTCATTATAAGAGGGTCGCTGATAAAGGTGAAATATATATTTTTTTCCTTTGATTTTCATTTTTGCATAACATTAATGCTTACCTATTACGCATTAAATCGCAGCAATTAAATATTATAAATCGGGACCACCAGGTGGTCGACAGCTTCCTGTGTCCAAAGTAAAGTTATATGATGAAGATGGTGGTGTCTTTGGATACGGAGCTAGCGGAAGTGGTAGCTCGTCAAAGCCGGGAGATCAAGCTGCTTTAGACGATATCCTAGAATATTATCGCTATTCGGCTGATCGAGGAGACATGACATCTCAGGTGCGGGACTTCGAATCTCTGGAAAATATTTAAGCAGACATTTTTATTGACAAGGCTATGTTATATTTGTTGATAGCTAATATTAGGGCAACTTTATTATCAAGGAACACGTAACATTCCTCAGAATTTTCCTCTGGCATTGCGTTATCTTCAACAAGTAGCAAGTCAATATTGGAAATCTGAGAGTGTTGTTGCCGATCCTTCTTCAAATTCTAAACTTGTTCAGGCGGCGGGCCAAGCCGCTGGGATATTGGGTCAAATGTATTTACGTGGCGAAGGAGTTAAACAAAATAATCAAACTGCTAAAAAATGGTTTACGAGAGGCGCTCAGCTGGTATATTTAATCCCAGTTTATATTTTATCGATCGTTTTTTTATTACTGCAGCTCAAATTACTGTGTTTCCCTAGCGCAATCCTGCCTCCTACAACGGTCTTGGTATAATGTATTTAGAAGGCATAGAGTTTCAGCAGGTAAATATATTACAAATTAATGATGATTTAGTGAGAAAATTTATGCATATCCTTTTATTGATTCGTGTATAGCACTCGGATAAAGCTATGGAGCTCTTCAAAAGTGCCGCAGAGGCTGAATATCCAGATGCACAGGTTAATTTGGGTTTGATGTTTTTTCGTAAGTAATTCCGGTTCCATTTCCTAAAAATAGTTTTGGATCAAGAATTAACATTATGTTTAAACTACTAGAAAAAAAAGATATTCCAAATGCTTTCAATTATTTTCATAAAGCAGCTAATAGTGCTCAACATCTATTGGCCTGCTATTATTTGGCTGAAATGTATGCGGAAGGTTTAGGTGTGGAACAATCTTGTGCAGTGGCAGCAGCAGTATGTATTTTCAAAATTCCTTTTGGCTATGCATATAAAGCTAATATTGATGATTTTAATTCGATAGTTCTATAAAAACGTCGCCGAACGGGGCGACTGGTCTCACTCACCATTCTCCGCGGCACATGCGGCTTATTTGTCGGGTGATAGGGATAGCGCTTTAATATATTATTTGATGGGAGCTGAAAGGGGATATGAGGTTGGGCAAGCAAATGTCGCATGGCTATTAGATAAAGGTATGTTTTTGATGCGTGATAAATTATTTACTTAATTTAATGATACTTTACTTTTTTTTTTAAAAAAAAAAAAAGACAAATCTTGGTGGCATCTACCGCATTTAGTTCCAAGTTCCGATGTATCACGTGAAAAATTAGCACTTCTTTATTGGACCCGATCCGCTAATCAGGGAAATGTCGATGCACGGGTCAAAATGGGCGATTATTATTTTAAAGGTTTTGGCACTGAAGTAGATTATGAAAAAGCTGCTGCTTGTTATCAAGTTGCTGCAGAGGCAGATCTGAGTGCTATGGCCATGTGGAACCTGGGATGGATGCATGAAAACGGCTTGGGTGTTGTCAAAGTAATAATTTTTTTTAGTAACTTGTGTTTATTTAATGAATTCCTGCTAATTTTTTCTTTTTTTTTTTTAACAGGATTTTCATCTTGCAAAAAGATGGTATGACCAATCTTTATCAAATAACCCAGATGCATATCTTCCTGTTACATTGTCGTTAATGAAGTTAAACGTGAAAAGAATATGGAACTATTTAACTGGAACAGATGTTGGTGGTGATGACAGAGCATCCGATGAATGGTGGAATGATTCACCTTTAGACAATGAAGGGGATGAAACAGGGGGTTCAATAGAGCAGATGCAAGCAATATCAAAAGAAGGTACAAACACAAAAGATTCTGTAAATTATGACGAGATTGGTCCCGAAGGTGAACAATTGATTAGAAAATATAATGCTCGAAAAAAGAGCGAAGAAGGACTTAGTGATTATCTAACCGAATCAGAATACGATCAAGAAGAAGATGAACGTGAAGCCTGGATAGAAAGTTTAACGATTTTAGTAATGTGTATTATGGTTGGATGGTTAATATATATACGACAGCTTAGGTGGAACCAAGTGAATAATAATTAAAAAAACAATGAATACATTATTAATTTGTTAGTTTATTTAATACGCATGCTAATAGCACATTTCAAATGCATTTCAAAAAAATAATTTTTTTTCGTATATATTTTAAAAATTATAGAAACTTTTAAGTTAGAAAATGTTTTTTTACGTGGTAAAAAAATTTTGTCATTTTATGTCGCGTAAACAAACACGCACAATTAAGGGGAAAAAAAAAAAATTTCGAAGCGAGCTCACCAGGGGTCGAACCTGGAATCTCCTGATTCGTAGTCAGGCGCCTTATCCATTTGGCCATGAGCCCTTTTGATATTATGATCTTAAAATTTTTTATAAAAATCAGTTCAATGTAACACAAAGACTATATAATAACGATTTATAAAAATATTTTAAATATTTTATTAAACTTTAAATTATTTTTCAATAATTAATTAAATTTTTATTATTTTAAAATATTTTATTTATTTTAATTTTATTTTGAATTTTTGATTATATTAAATTTATCAATATTTTTTATATCTTTAAATAAATCAAATTAAATATATTCTATCAAATATTTATAAATAATTTATAATTATTTTTAAAAGTTTGAGTTCACCTATTATGTTTTTATTATAAATTTTAACTTTAACAATTTTTAAATCTTTAACTATACAATAAAAAATTATAAAACCTATTTATATTATGCCTTAATACTTATTTTATTTCTTGTATTTTTTCAAAAAAATTTTTATAAATATTTTTTGAAGTTTTATTATTGTGAAATATTTTTATTTTTTTATATAATTTATAATAATAGTCAATAATTTTTAATATTTTTTTAAAAAAAATTATAATAAATAAAATTAATATTAAAATATAATATACTGTATATGAATTTTATAATTTTTAATTATATAATTAAATATTTAAAAATTATTAAAATTAAAATTTATAATAAAAACAAAAAAACTTTTTTCCTGATCTATTTTTTTTCTAAAAATTTTCTTTTTTAATAATTTTTAAAAAAGAGCAAGACAATTTAATTTAAACTTAGTAATATACTAAAGAAAATAATATTATATAATTCTTTATAATAGATAAATATGAAGTTCTATAAATAAAATCATTAATAAAGAAATATATATTGATAACAGTAATATATTTTATTCAAATTTTTAAAAGAAAGGAAAAAAAAATACAAAATTGAATCATAATAAAGTTAAAAAATTTAACATTAACTCTCCTAATTTTTAACCAGACTAGTGCTAATTTATATCTTTCTAAACATTAAAAAAAACCTTATAATATAATAATTTTAGCCAATAAACTAGCCAAAACTCAAAAAGTTATAAGATTTAAGAGGACATCAGGAATCCAAAAGCAATAACTGAAAAATATAGTCAAAACATAATTATAAAATATAAACAACCAACATATAACATGAATATAAACATAAATATGTCTTAGTAAACAACTTAGTTTACAATAGTAACTTATGTAATATGTTTTTCAATATAAACAATTCTATTATATACATTATATAGATAAAAGTATTGTATGTCTTAAATTTATTATTATATAAAAACGTATATAATAACTTTATTTAAAATTTTAATATATTATTGTTTATATTTTGAAAAAACACATATTTAATTTTCATGTTTTTTTAATATATAAACATTAAATTAAGTATAAATACATTTACCCTTCTAGTATTTTTAATTTCAAAAATATATCACTTAATTGAAAGTCAACATAGTGAAATTTAGATCTCTATAAAGATAAACATCCTTATTAAAAATTTCAAAACTTCTTAAAATTCATAGAACAACTGTTTTTCATACAAATAAAAATTATCTCAATAGAAACAATCTTGCTACTCTTCCTAAAATTGAATAATAAAAACTATTGACTTCTAAAAACAAAACTATTCAAAAAAAATTATTAAAAAAAGTAACAAGAAATCTATAGAACAAATTAGAACCAAATTTATTAAAAAAACCAATATTGAAGTTTCTACCAAGACAATTAAAAAAAATTTGCATAAATGAATATTTTTTCTTGTATATCAGCTCAAAAACCACGTTTAAATAATCAACAAAGAGAAAATCATCTAAAATAATGTATTAAAAGAAAAGATTGAACAGTTCAAAAATAGAAAACTATTATATGGAGGGATAAAAGCAGATTTATAATATTTAAAAATAATAGTCCTGGTTGTGTTTAGAGAACTCATAATATAAAATATAATATTGAAAATATGGTTCCAACAGTAAAATTTGAAGGTAGAGAAATAATAGTATGGTGATGTTTTTTAGGTAAAAGATTAGGTCCATTAGTAAAAGTAAGTAATAAATTAAATAGATTATATTATATTAAAATACTTGAGAAACATTTATTATCTTTAATTAATAATAATTTTAATTATAAAGGATATTTGTTTCAAAATAATAATACTCCAATTCATACTGTTAAAAATATTCAACAATGAATTTTAAAAAATAAAATTAGGATTTTATCTGATTGGCCAAGTCAATTTCCTGATTTAAATCCAATTGAACATTTGTGATCTGAATTAGAAAAAAAAGTAAAAAATATATTAGAAAATATAAAAAATTTAAAAAAATTAGAAATTGCATTACAAGAAAAATGGAGTAAATTTTCAAAAAATCAATTAATAAATTATATAAAAAATATGCCACGAAAAATAGAAGCAGTTATTAAAAATAATAGGTGGCCAATAGAATTTTGATTTATATATAGATATTTTATTATATAAAATATAATATATTAAAATTTTAAATAGAATTATTATATAAAATTTTATGTATTTAATAAATAAATAATGTATAATACTTTTGTCCAAGTAGTATATATATATATATATTTTTAACCTGTAATCAGGTTAGCATAGCATGCCTTTATTATATATACAGTATACTAGATATTTATAAATTGTTTCAACTTTCATATACTAACTTACTTGCTATCAAAAAACTATCTCTAAATAAAACCTAGGAAATAATATTTTGCTCCTTTACTAATTTGAATAATTAATAAAGTCATTGCCTACAGGTCATTACTATAGATCATTTTAAGTTCTATCTGTAATTAAAAACTAAACCATTTGATTCTTTTTTTTTTTTTTTTTTTAATGCTAGTTCATCCTTGCGTCAGGGTGAACATGTTTTATTAAAGCAAGAAGATATTTAGGGACAACCGGAATAAATAATTATCCATACTGTCTAAGGATTTACAAATCAATGAATAGTACAGGAAGCAAACTATTTATGTCTTACTCAACCAGGATAAGATAATTACATAACTGTCTAGTGTAGGTATACGGCTTACTAAAACAAAACAAGGAATAACATTGAGTAAAAGAAACTTTTAACTATATTATCTTCAAAATCACACTGGCACTCCCTAGGGACATGACAAGACATGGCCCACCGAGTGGCTTATCGCTACCCCAAATTCCAAAAGGAGAGGGGGCTAATGTACCAAGGATTCACCTGTAGTACTCATTACCTCCAATGTTAAGGATCCCTTATGTGAAGCCTTAACTCCACTAGCACTAACCAAAAAATTTCTTTATATTATATTACTATTAAAAGTGTATTTGGAGAGAGAAGATAGTTACTTAATAAATCAGGAAGTTGTCTTTCCAATGTGTTAGTGCTAGGCAACCAAAAACTCTCTTAAAGGACCCTGCATCTTGTAGTCTTTTTCCTTTGGTCGTGTTCACTAGAGAAGAGAAGAAGAAGTAGAGGAGGATCATTATTTGCTATCCGATGGGGCCTAATTCAGATTTCTTTATTCTTTCTATGTAGCCAATAATGTCATAGATTTCATGTCCTGTATCCACCTGTGCGACTAGCATGCAACTTATAGTGGACGCCAGGTTCTTATGGGAACTGAGGAAATGCATTCAGACATATGAGGTGGTCAATGGGGGCTTGTTTACATTTTGGATCACTGACATGTTTTTATTGTCCAATCATAGCACCAGAAACTTTATACTACTCAAAATTCAGGATCAAACTGAAGTAGGCAAAATCCTTTAAAAAAAACCATGAAGGAGTACTGTTAGAGCATCCATGCTGACAAGAGAGTGGTGAGGTTGTCTTCTAAAGAGTTTCTCATCATACCAAAGATTCTGTAGTGTTTCTGAGGCAGGTGGGAAGGAGATAGAGAAATCAGATCTACTTTCTTTCAGAACTTTCTTGCCATTGGTAAGAAGGGTAGAGTTGTTTTTCTGGCCACTAGAAGACAAGTTTTTTGTAGCAAGATATAAAAAGAGGTAGTGGAGTGGTAGGGCGACTCTTGAGAATCTTGTTCTCAAGTTGGTTTAAGGAAAGTGCTAAGACTTTATTAGCTTTAAAGTATAAAACTTCTTGTGAGCATCTTTTTTGTGTGTGGTCAGAGGATCCAACTATTTGATTTTATAACAAACCCAATTCTTAATAATCATTGTGTATTTCTTTCCTTTTTTTTCTTTAGTGCCTTCCAGATTTAGATCCTCTAGAGATAATGGTACTACTTTTTAATTCTGTCTAGTTTGTATATTAGATTTGTACTTATGTTTTTTATTTCTTTTATCTTTTTCAGTAATTTCTTTGCTTTTTTTCTTATTCTATAACTTTGATATAGCAATTATTTCAAATCTCTTTTTTGAAGTTTACTTGCATCTTTTAATAGAACTTGTTGATTATACTCTGTGTAGTTGCAGGTGGAATCTTGAGTTGCTCTTTGAGATATTTCTTCAAGGAGGTAGTCGTATTTTCTTATATATATCCATAGATAGTATTGAAAAGGCTCCTATTAGATTTCTGAATCTCTTTCAACTATTTGTCTGTCTAGTCATTTATTACAGGTCAGACTTCTTCTTTATCTTTAACTTCTTTGCTAATGTATTTGTGAATCTTTTTGTTTGCTTTGCACCATATATCTTCTCTGATTTCTCTAGTGGCTGAATATTCAATGAGATGTTTTCATATTGGACAAGTGGTTATAGTGCATACATCTGATTTCCTTTTCTTAAGTATCTGTAGGACTAGAAGTTCATTGTGGGTTAGATTAGTTAGGAAGCTTTTATCTTTATTGGTCTTGAAAGAGGTATTGAAAGTATTGATTAGATTGAACTGATTCCAAAAGGTTAGTCAATATATGACTTTATTATTTGAATCCAAAGATCCTAAGTTCTTTTTTGTATTATCCAGTTTAGTCCAATTCTTTTCTTATTAAATATTTTGATAAAGTTTTTGATACCAATCTCTATTGTATATTCTCTTCCTGTAACTATTGTGAAGACTCTTTCTAGCTCTAATAGCTGATATCAAGTTATTGAATTTTTCTGTCTAGTCTATTTAACAAGTAAATCTACTTGATTGTTAATTCTGTTGATTCTATAGGCTTTGATCTTTAAAATTTTCGAATTTAAATCTTTTTTCTTCACCAGATCTTTGATTTTATTTCACAGTAGCCAGTTGATAGTCTTTGTCCATCTTCTTGTTGATGTTTCAGTTTGTGAACAAATGGATTTCCATACTTTGACTGCTATGTTGCAATCAGTGTGAATTATGACAGTCATGTTTTAAGGGGCAGTATACAGCACAGTAAAAATAGCTAATATTTCAGCTCTAGTTGCAGATGACCAAGTAAAAGCTCTTGTTAAGAACTGTTTAATCACTTTATTATCCTTTATTAAGATCTAAGCTAAACATATATCAAGTTTACAATCTGTCATCCCTTTTTTATAGAAGCCATCAGTATAAAAAGTAAGCTGATTAACTATATTTCTTCTGTTATATCTTAGTATACTTATAAGTTCATCTTTATGTTCTACTATTTGTATGACTTGTTTTATTAGTATAATATCCCAGTATTTTACTTGAATCTCTATTTCTATAGGTCTTTTGATTGATAGAATCACTATTTGATGATATGTATTTATTTATCTACCAGTCTATAGAATTTCTTGGCAAAAGGATCTGTTTTCTTTTTCTCAGATTGTTATATTTATTTAGTTATGAAAGAAGGTGAACTTATGATGGAACTACTTCTATTGACTGCACTTTTCTATCTGATTAAAGATAGATACAATTATTAGCAAAGTCATATACTAGCTGATATAGTGTAAAATAGAATTTATTGTTTATGAATATTATTTTTCCTAATGTGTCTGTCAGAGTATTAATATAGACTATCCAATATATTTTTCTTCTATCTAAATTTGTTGAAAATATTTTAGTTTGCATATTGTAAACTGTCTATTTGAGTCCATATAGAGAGTTTTATAGGAGATCTTAATTTATTGTTATCTTTTAATAAGCTTTTTTATATTAGAAGGGGACTGGTCCCTTGTATCTGTTAAAGAAAATTTGAATTGCTTTCCATTCTTTAAGTGTTATTATAGTAATATTGATGAGTTGATCTAGGAATATGATCTTATGCTTTTATAGTAATGAAATGGCCTTTTTATATTCTTTATTATCTTTTAATATTGATTTTATGGACAGGATATCTCCCTGATAATCAAATGTTTTCTTCCATTTTCAACTTTGAAAGGTAATTTGTATACTTTTCACCAGAACCAGTATTGCAGCTAGCAAATTTCCTTTAATTGACTTCTGAAAGTCAATAGAATTTTCTATAATATTACCAGGCTCCTAATATTTAATTTGATTCTATTTTAGTTTAATTATAGTAGCAATATCAAAGGTCTCATTATTATTGAGTTGACAAAAAAGTGTAGTATGTAGCTTTCTAATTGTATTTTCCAGATACTCTTGAGATCTTATATTTCTTTATTATAAATACAACTATTTGGGATTGTTTCATAGACTAAGACCTTGTTCTTTAATACTTTTTAAATATAGTTATGAGCTTATTGTATGTCTTCTTATTTAGATATGTGTATTGCATTCTATATTCTATTCTTGGGATCAAGATCCTATTAATAATATATGAATATGTTTTTCTGTCAACTTTTTCTTAATTATTGTCTGAATTACTATTTTGATGTTGGATTTTATTAAGTTAATAATATCCTGGTTTTTTTTTCTTGGTCCTAGAAAGATACCAAAAAAATTTGATTTGATCTTCTTTATTAATTTTATAGACTATAGTATTCTCTGTTCCAGCTTAAATGGTTTCAGGAACTTGAGAATTCCAGTTAATAATAATGAAAATTGACTTTTTTATATTAATCTGAAAGTTATTTGCTATATAGAACTTTTTTGCTTCTTTTAAGATCCTTTCTAAGTCTTCTTTGGATTTGGTAATTCAGATTGTATTATCCGTAGAAATATTTACTGCCTACCTTAAAAAGAGCTTAACTTTTTCCTTGGATTTGTTGAAATTGGGTAAACATTCTTTTTTTATAGAATAATCTAAATTGTCATTGTTTTGAATCTTATATAGCAGTATATCATAGAAAATTTTTCATAAAAGTGAAAAAATTGTTTTACCTTGGTCTATATTATTTCCTGCTACTATTGGATTAGAGAGTCTATTAGGAAAGATAATACTATAACTTCTATCTTTAAAAAGATCTATTAAAAGCATCTTAATGTTTATAGAAATTCGAATCTGATCTATAGTCTTTTTAAGCATATAAAGAGATATTGTGTTATATACCTTGGCAGTATCTTGAAAAAGGATCTATAGTTTTTTTTTCTTTTTTTTGACTTCTTTACAGATATTGTTTAGCAGGTGAATAGAATCTGCTATACTCTTTTCTTATAGACTGGCAAAGTTTGAACCTTTTAGAATTTTGCATTGCTTGCAAATAGTTGATAATCAATTAATAAGGATCTTGATAAAGCTATTTCTAGAAGAACAATAGGTCTTGTATTACTCAAATTATATTTTCAGGGCTTGGGTTTTGGAATAGGATAGATGTTACTGCTTTTCCATTTTCTAGATATTTGGTTCATACTTAAGACTTTGTTGAAAAGAAAACATAAAATTTCTTTTTCTTTGACTCCTAAGTATTTGAGCATTTCATAGTTGATGTAGGAGAGCCAGCAGCCTTGTTATTTGAAAAGGATTACAAAGTAGCTTCAAGATCTTTTATTTTAATTTCTTCTGTTAATAGTGAGTACCATATTAAATCAATCCATTCCTTGGATTGATATTCTTTTTTCCAGGAGGGATTAAGACTTTCAAAGTTAGTATTTCTTTTTTTTGAAAACCTATTTATAATATTCTTCAACCTTGCTTCTAATGGTTTGAGAATTAGTAGCAATATATTTTCTTCCTTTTTGGTTTCTAGTTAGTACCCAATCTAATGTAATTCTAGATTTTTTATGATTCAAGACTGAGTTTAGCATTTGCTTCTGATTGGATTTGAGATCATCATATAGAGCTTCCTTGATTTGGTTTCTAATATAAAGATTATCTTTTTTCTTACATATTATTCTAAGGATATATTCTATTTTGATAATCTTTCTTAATTGCTCTAGAATTTTATTTTATAATTAAGAAGATGCTAATTCTTCATTAAGAGATTCACAAATGCCTTATAGATTTTGAATATCATTTTTCATATTCTTTATATCCTCTATAGTTCTTAAATTTCAGTTAACTTGGATTTTTTTAAAAGGAAGTAAATCTTGTTGGATTCTCTATAGGCTTCAAAATCTTTCTTTGGGATTATTGATCCTGTCTTGACTTATTTTCCTTTATTGAAGGTAGAATAAACTCTTTTTTTTTTTTAGACACTTGTATGCACTCTTAATAATTATAGTTTCAAGTTCTTGCCAAACCTTTTCAAGCTCTTGGAAGCTATCTTCAGCCTCTTGTCAAGAAGATTATATGTCAATTTCTAGAAGCTTGCATTCTATTCAGAGTTTGAACTTTTTCCATTGTTCTGCAATAGAATTTGTTGGATTTGATATTCTTTTACCTTTTGTTTTGTATTGCTCTTGAACCTAATTTTTGAGCAGATTATTTGTTATAATTCTTATTAATAAAAGGGTATGGTCACTATCCAGTAATGCCTCTACTGAAATATTTTGAATTCATATATATTATTTGAATTGATTTCTGGTAGTATTTAGATATAGTCAATTTTGCTATATACTAAGTTATTTGCCCATGTAAAGGTAATATTTCCTTCTTCTTTCCAGGAATTTTGGATGTCTATATAGTTTCAGTTTTCTAGAAAGTTGAAAAAGCCTATTCCAGCTTTTCTGTATCTTGAAATTGTTTTATTAATGAATAGGGATCAATCCACTATTGAATTAATAATTGCATTAAAATTACCTATAATTATAACTTTGAAGTGATTCCTTTGCTTATCTAAATTTTATTTTAAAGCAGCTGTTGTAGCTATCTACTTTCAGCTTTTTTAGATAGCAGATATACTTGATAAATATAGAGTTTGCTTTTTTTTGATAGAAAATTAGTTTCTATTATATAGTCTTCTATTTTTTCAATTGATTTTAACTTTTTCTCGATGTTTCTATTAATAAAAAATTTCATTTCAGATCCTCTAGGCTTTTTATTATTACAGCTATGGAAGAACTTGTGTTTTTGCTATAGGTTAAAAGCAAAATCTACTGTTTCTTTTGTTAGCTTAGTTTTACAAATCCCCAGAATATCTATGTCAAGTTTTTGTATGAGTTTATATAGTTTTTGTTGATTGAGACTAGTATTAATATCTCTAATATTATATATTTCAATTGTAATAGTATTGTCTAATGTAAAGTTGTCTATGATATAATTATTATATAGTATTCATTCTTTATCTATTTTTCCAATAGTGTTCTTATTGATTGTGCTGATAAAGTTGTCAAGTAGCATGGTATGTGTTATATTGAAGAATATTATATTAATATCTACTATTGTCTTAGTAATTATATTTTTTTTTCAGATAAGCTTGATTCCTCTTATGAATTAAATTCTCTCCCAGTATACTTTGATTGAACTGGTCTACTTTTAAAAATGATTATTTCATCACCTCTTTCTTACCTTATTTTAATTGCCTATCTTTTCTTCAATTAGATTTTTTGATTGTTTAATCACTTGAAATTGTCCAGGATTTGATAAATTAAATATTGATCACTTTCACTTTCAAGATAGGGGCTTTCAGATCTGTTATGTATTCTTTGTCTATTGTAATAATTAACAAGTTTTCTATTATTATCAGTAGTAAAGTATTTGAAGATATCTGATTTGCTGATAGTAAGCTTATTGCCTTAAATATTATATCTTCTTTTCCTTTTGTCAAGATATGTTTTTTCTTTGATCTCAATTTCTTATTCATCCTCTAATATTGTGTACCAGTTGGACCTTATATTGTTTCTGATATTAGTTTATTTATTTTTATACTATCAGCTTGTTATATGTATTTAATATTTGATTCTTCAGCTTCATTGAAATCCCATCTTTCTTGAAAACACTTTTGTTCTTGTTTAAAGTATTCTTTTGCACTCCATATAAGTTTGTGCCCATGAATACAAATATGTTATTTAATACATTATTAAGATCTTGTACTGTTAAGAAGCAAATTATAGTATAGTCTCTTCATTTGAGTGTATATAGATTCTAGAAATGTAGCATGCTTTGATCTTGATATGTTTAACTGCTTTTGCAATTAGCCTAGTGATAATATTATGTATTCTATATAGTCACAAGAATTGTGCATTATGCTGTTTGATAATTTTGTTGATTTCTTTATCATCAAATTCATTTTGAGAAAAAATGGCTATAATAGTTTATACTCTGATATAGATCATCCATTTTTTCTCAAGATCAGTATATTGTTTATAAAAAATGATACATGCCTTGATTCTGCATTGTGATTATGAATAGATGTAAATATGGATGTTTGTTGTTTGTCCATATTGATTGAAAACTGCCTTTATTTCTTGACATGAATAATTTTGATCAATATCTATCAAGATAACTACCAGTAATATTTCTTTTTTCTCTTTTGTTTTCTGGAATACTTTTTTGTTTGGTGGTTAGCTGGAGCTTGACTATTTGTTCATTTCTAGGGATATAATGGCAAAATTGTTTTTCTTCTTTCCATTAATTTTTTCAAGGCATCCTAATGCATCTTCTTTCTCTTTATAGCATAATATTGTCCAAGTATTGCTATTGATAAATTCCTTTATGAAGGGGTAAGAGTCTTTTGATAAACTTAATATATTCTATAAATATGCTATTTGTTCTATTTCAATTTCTTCTGAAAGTCTTGAGATAAATATACCTATTTTTAAATCTCCATTTTTCTTGATATAGTATGGATTAATGCTGAATGTTTTCTATTTCTTGTTTTATATGTTTGCTATTTAGCTATATTATCTCTCTAATTTTTTCATTGATGATTTCCATTTCAATTTTGTCTTCTAGTTCTTTATCTTTCATTTTGACTTCATTAATAATCAGGATTTCAATTGATATAGTTACTTGAACTTCCATGGCCATTGCCTTATCTGGTAAATTGTTAATAAGAAAATCACTTCTGACCATTAACTGATTTGTTAATAATGGTTATAAGATATATAGTATTTGTTCTACCTATTCTATCATATCCAGGTATTTGTCTTCTAAAAAAAGAGCTAGAAGATCTTTTTCTTTTTTCTTGTTTTATGGTCCATAAGTAAAAAATATATTGTTTAAAAACATTGGTTTTGATGTAGGTAGTATAATCAATATTTAGAATTTTAGTAATAATATTATCAATAATTGAGTATATAGTTGAACTTGAGACTGAGTTTGTAATAGTTTTTTGAGTTAAAGTAATATTCAAAAAGGTTTGTAAGGCCCATAATTTTATTTGTTGATCATACTTTTCTATTAGCTGGACTAAAGTTTCAATAATATATACTTCTCTTTTCTTAGTGATCTGTAAAAGTTTGTATTTTTTCATAGACATGTTGATTACATAATATGGAGAATATGTTGCTATATATAGTATTAATATGTTTTATTAAATACTATTTTGGATAGTACTATGGTTTTTTAAGTTATGTGATAGTTATTCCTTGCTTATTTTAATAGTATTTATTTATTTATTTGTTTGTTTTATTTATTTATTCTTGTTTATATAAACAAGGTATTGATCTGTTGATTATAAGTTATATTACTATTTTAGATTTATTGTATTGTTAACAGTTACTATTACATATGAGTATAAAGTATAAATATATAAACAAGATGTTGATCTATTAATTGTAATTGTGTTATTATTTTTGATCTATTTTATTATTGATAGCTATTATTATATATAGTATAAAGTATAAATATGTAAACAAGGTATTGATCTGTTGATTGTAAGCTATGTTACTATTTTAAGATTTATTGTATTGTTTGATAGCTACTATTACATATAAATATGAAGCAAAAATACATAAACAAGTTATTTATTACATATATAAATAGATTGCTATTCAAACTAGCAGATGTGATATGTTTATGTTACATAATTTAAGATATGAGTATTGTTGTATTGTTTATATCACTCTCTACTATTGAGTAATTGAGGCCTAAATGTTTTTTTAAATATTGTAATTCTGAGCTTTAACTGATTTATTGGCTAAAGTTATTGCATATAGTGTTTCTCTTAATATCAAAAAAGGTGTTAACTTGTACTAGCCTGGTTGAAAGCTTTGTGGAGTTGAGATTGGATCTCCAGGAGCTTATTATGAATCAATTTTCTTGAGTTTTTTTTTTCTTTGTAAAGAAAAACTATGCTATGATAGTTTTTCTCTAATACTTATCCTATAATTGTTATTGCAAATAAGTAGAGTATTTTTGAAACTTGATGACATGCTGTTGATATTTTTAGACTATGGGTTTTTTGGATATTGGAGGCCAACTTCTTAATTTTCCAAAATATTATTAAAAAAGAAAATTTTTAAGAAAACTGAGTATCAGCAGAAAAAGTTTTTTTTTACAAAAGTAAATTAAGTATTAAAATATATATATATATTTAATACTGACTTATTATGCATAACTTTAAGCAACTTTATTAAAAGAAGATCATATTTAAGAACAATTATAATAAATATTTTTCTATATTATTTGAAGATTTACAAATTATTGAAAAGAAAATAATATAGAGAGCTATCTATTTATATAATTTGATTTACGTTTAACTTAATCAGGATAAGGAAAATATATAATTGTCTAATATAAATAATTCCTTTTAAGAACTAAGAGAAGATTGATCAGATACACTCAATAATATATTGTTAGTTTTTTTCTGCTATTAAGTATAATACTACCTAGAATTTTTATTTACCGATTAGCTTATTACTATCTATTAGAAGAGCCTAACTTATTAGAACTTGCTCAAAATATTAAGTACTATTTAATACTAAGGATCATTATTATTAGTCAAGAACCAGTTAATGTAAAAATAGAAAGATAAAGGAAAAGAGGTGAATAAAATAAAAAGGAAAAAGTTAATATTTATAAGAAAAGATAATAGGGAAAAAAGAAGGAATACTTAATAATAATTCTTTTATTTAACTTTGTCTCTAGAGAAATACTTATTTTATAGTCAAGACACTTTAGAAGATAATAAGAAAGAGGAGACCATAATATTTATAATGTTTATCTACTCTTTTAACTAGTTAATAACTTATAATGAATCTAAGGTTTTTATGGATCTTAAAAAATATATTTATGTTTCATATCAAATATATTCTTGTTTATATTTCTATTAATCATAAAACAATCAATTCCAATCTTTAATCAATCAATCCATCTATAATCTAATATAACAAAAAATTCAAGATTAAGCTGTGATAGGCAAAATTCCTCAAAATATTAAGAAAAATTGTTACATATTGAAAAAAAAATTATTTTTACCTATAATATTGATGTTGAATTTTCAGGTTAACATGAAATTATTGGTTTATATTTCTTTTTAGACTTTGAAATCTTTATAGGAAAAAGAGAAAAAATACTTTTTTATCTGGTTTCTTTTTTTAGGAAAGCTTTCTTACTATTAATTTCTTAAGTAGAAAGTTTTTGAAGAAGAAAGTAAATAGAAAGGATAAAGTATGACTATTGTTAAATGAAATATATGTTTTTGAAAAAGTTTTAAAGTTTTATTATAAGATATAAGATATAATATATAAATTTTGATTGTCTAATTAAGAATTTAAAAATAAATTTATAATAAGTGGGCTCAAACTTTTGGAAGTAACTATATATTCTGTAAATAAATAAATAAATTTTTGGTGATATTGAACTATTTATTGAATATAATATATAAAAAGTTGATAAATAACCTGTTTGGGAAATTCGTAGTGAACAATTTTGTGCGACCCTCTGCACGTGCGTAGATCCCACTGGCATATTTAAAAACTCATCAGAATCATCAGAAAGATCAATTCATTGGTAGAATGAAAGCCGTCGTGGTGAACAATTGGGTTGAACGAATTGATGAACTAAGGGTCGATAAAAATGCGCCCGAGCCTAAATTGGAAGAGAATCAAGTCTTGGTGGAAGTTAAAGCCACGGCCCTTAACTTTTTTGACATTTTACAGGTTTGCCTTTTAAAATCAAGATATGCTTTTAATGAAGGCTTTATTGAATTTGGGGTGTGCCGATATATAGGTGCAGGGAAAATATCAAGAAAAGCCACCACTTCCTTTCATACCTGGTGTTGAGGTAGTACGACTGGGTGGAGATTCTTTTGAATTTTGTAACCGATATTTATATGACAATTAGTTCGCAGGCATAGTAATCGCCATTCATCCGACCGTGAAGAAATATAAAGTGGGTGACCGTATATTCGGTGTTGGAAACGGATGTTTCGCCGAACGTGCGACAGTAGATGTGGATAGTTCGCATTTAATACCCAGTGGTATGAATTATGAAGAAGCAGCAGGATTGTACGTCACTTACCCTACCAGTTATGCCGCACTGGCATTTCGAGCAAAATTAAGAGAAGGTATAGTGGATATGGATGGGGGGGTGTTAACGTCGTTGGGATATGTATATGATCGTGATCACTTTTTTTAAATTCAGGCGAGTGGTGTCTTGTTCATGCGGCAGCAGGTGGTGTGGGCATTGCCGCTGTTCAGTTTGCCAAGGTAACGAAACATATTCAATTATCCAATCACGAGGTCAACACATAACACATTCCCTTGAAAATATGCAGGCTCTGGGAGCAAAAGTGATTGCCACCTGCGGATCGGAAGAAAAATTGGTCATTGCTAAAAGATTTGGAGCAGATTATGGTATTAACTATAACGAAAAAGATTGGCACAAACAGGTACTGAAAATCACTGGTGGACATGGCGTAGAGGTTGTTTACGATCCCGTTGGATTAATTAGGTCATCTATTAGATGCCTAGGTGAGATTTCCTTTCTTTGCACATGTTAATAATAAATATTATTAATCTCTTGTCCTCTTGGTTGATCATCAAATAACAACGAAGCTTGGGATGGCCGTCTGGTTGTGATCGGTTTTGCAGGCGGAGAAATTGAAAAAATTCCAGCCAACTTGATCTTAGTGAAGAACATTTCAATTTTAGGATTTTATTGGGGATCCTACAAAAGGAATGAACCCGAACGGATTCCGGATGTATGGCGTGAAATATTTAAGTTAATTGCAGAAAAGAAAGTAAAATCCGTGGTGTATGAAAAAATTTATCATGGATTGGATAGTGTAAAGGACGGAATGAATGCTATTTATAGGAGAGAAACTTATGGTAAAGCTATTGTTATCCCTGGCAGCAGCAGGGAGAGTAAGATTTGAATTTTTGAAATGAGCTGAAAGTAGATGGATGCTGCAAGAAAGGAGGATCAAGTATCTATAACATTTAGCATCAATAACAAAAAAAAAAAAAGTAAATTAATGAATATAATAATTCTATTTGTATTCACCGAGTGAATATGCATTTTCAAAAAAAAAAAAAATTTCTCTCATCGTACTCGAAAAAGGACCATGTAGTATCATTGAAAACTCGAAAGCACGAAATCGCGGGATGACTCATCATTACTCGGTAATACAAGTAGCACGTGGTAATTTACTGGATTTTATAAACCTAATTTGTGCAATCCGATTCTAAGGGTGTCACGTAATGTTGACACTGATTTACGCCAATCTTTAAAAAGATCATAAAAGTGGAATATTTGTGTATGTGACGTGAATACTGAATATAACAACACGTTAAATGTCAAAATATGATCAAGTTTTCGCACATCACTTCCGGACGCTTTCTCTACTCGATTAAACGTCACAATACTATCGTGAATTTTTTCATCGCATCGGTAATGCCCGTGTAAATAAATGTTTATGACACTCGTGACCTTTAAGTTCGGACAACGTCATTATTTCCGACAAGTTACGCATTGATACTGGACATAAACTAAAAGGATTTAGGAAATTTCGTCTAAACATTCGTTCCGCATAGAAATAATGTAATACGTATGGCTCAATAATAACAAAACTACGAAGCCTTCGTTGATCGACCTATATTAAGTAATTCTCTTTGTGTCCCAAGTTTGTTCTAAATTTAATATATTGTGTGACCCATCAGGGCAAAGTGCTCGAACTTCATGTCACGCAGGGGATCTTTATAATGTGCATTCGGTAACCTTATAGAAAAAGATCTCAATCAAATCTAATCAAAGCCTTCTAATCATGTTTAATCAAATCAAGTATACACATGCGATTATCATGAATACGTTCGTTGCCATTAAATTTAAGGTATTCAGGAAAATCGCGATCAAATTTATGCTTATCTGTAATACGAAATAATAATTTTTTGTATGTATGTTCTCAACGAGACCAGCATTGAGCATCATTACGTACCACCGTTACCTTTTGCTCCATGTTTATCCCAAAGAAGGAAATTTAATAAATTGTCTATAATAGTACGCAATTGGTTCCCGGTTATTTCGATTCACTTGCAAGTCGGGAGTAATTGGGCCATGTGATGCATTAAATGGCGTGGTACGTACCCCATTAATAAAAGAAATGTCGGACGCTAATATGAGAGTGTCATACCATCATTCGCGTAAAATGATTAAAAACCAAAGCATTCGACGCTTCTCCCTCAGCACAATATTGATTCTTATTGATTTTGTAATCATCTTTCTTCCCATTTTCCTCTTGTGTGCACTGACCAGTACTCACGTTCTGATTTCACACCTATCTGACAACATTTCTTATCTTTACTATTTAGTTCTCTTAAACAAATACCTTGGACCAAATTGCAAATTCTTACTTTTCGTGATTTCCCCGCTCCTAATATTACTTTACTTCCTTGTTGGAATTCTAGCCTCGCTTTGTTATACAATCTTGATCACATTAATTTATCCAATAAAAGTACATTTTAACAGACAAGGTGAACGATACTTCAGAATTTCCTTTGTCGTTGCAATGTCTTATTACGCTTATCACACTCGCAAGGAGGACACATGGACCACGCTAGGAGAGTCATCAGTCAGTCAACCTATAAAATCGGCTTTAAATTTCTCCTCTCTGATCGAAGAACACTGCAGTGCCGTCATCCCTCGAGAAGTTCATCGTTTATCAAAATACCAAGGGCCTTCGTTCGATTTCAACGGCTGGAGGATCATCCTGTCAGTAGCGATCCTACCCATCTACCTGGCTTGCACCATACCTGCCACGTTAGCCACATTTTTTGTGCTATTTCTCCCGATAGTATGTAAATTTGAATACGCACTATGGAAAGAAAATAGCGGTCGGAATATACAATACAGTTTAACCTCCTTTGCTACCGTTGTGGTGGGATCGGCACTTATACCATTACTGGTGCTGATAGGAGACATGGCGTTCCTGGCAGTTGTCGTTTGTGCAAGTTTGGTTGCCATACTCATGACAATATTCAGATCTTTCGACGAAGGACTTCGGTTTTGCAGACGGGTTGCCATGAGCGTACCAGAAAGCTACCTCGATATGATTTTTGGAATCAAGAAATCTTCCCATTTGCGATGAAGATAATCATGAATTATTTACAATTAAAACGTTTTCATCACCATCTTACTGGACATGTTTTAGCATATGACTTGTAATTAGCAACTAGATTACCATTATCATGACATTTCCAATAATGTTTAACATCATAGAACCTGTAAATTTTGTTTAGATCACATTAATCACGTGCAAAAAGGTTTGGTCTTTTCTCTTCCTCGAACGGTTATGTGGATAGTCGAGTAACGATAGACCAAGTAATCTGCAGATATTAACTTGTCAAATAAACATATCTTTCTAAATATAAATTGTTATTTTTTATTGAACAAAAGAAAAAAACTTCATATTGAATAATCGGAACTTTTATTAACATCAATTTATATAAATCTCATAAATAAACTTTACTTGTTTGATACTGTAAATGATATATAGTATAAGATAACTTTCAAACTTAATTATTGCTGTTTTATTCATTTTTGTTCATTTTTATTTTTTTTAATAATTGTTATAATAAAATATACTATATTTAAGAAGAAGATTGTTACAAAATATAAAAATTTACTCTTTCTGCTAATCTTTTGATTGTATAAAAAAATATTCATAAAAAGTTTTATGACTTTTTAATTAATAAAGTCCAATGCTTTTATTAGAACAACTTGAAAAATATCTTTAAAAATTATTGTTATTATCAATTATGCTACAAAAAAAATATTATAATAGAATACGTAAACAAAACATAATATAAATAATTATAAAAATTAAAGCATCTAAAATTTTTCAAAAAATAAAATAAATTATTTTTGAGCCTTCTCTTTCTTATATGAAATAATATCAAAAAGTATTCAAAAAAATAAATATAAGATTTTAATCAATTACTTGATTGATTCAATTGAAAAAAATATTCAAAAACCAATTAAATATAATAAAAATCAATTAATTAATCATCAAATCATTACAATAGGAAATAAATTTGATATAAATAATTATAAACTTTTCAATAATTTTTTTATTTGATTATAAGAAATGGATTTAAATAATATTAAGATAAGGTATATGATAGTTTGGCTTAATAATTTTAATTAAAATAATATTAAGATAAAGTATATGATAGTTTGGCTTAATAATTTTAATTAAAATAATTTAAATCTGCAAGTACTGTATATTATTTTATTTTTAAAAACAAATAATATAATTTTTAAAAAATTAATTTTTTAACTAATACACTTTTTTTAATTAAAATAAATAAATAATAATATATTAAAGTATTTAAAATTTTTAGTAAAGAATAAAATATATTAATTATTTATTAATAATTTATTAAAAAATTCTATAACCATTTAACAAAAATTTAGTGATATAAAATTATAAAATAATAAAATTGATAAACTTATATAAATTTTTTTGAATTAAAGTTATATTTATAAATTATAAATTATATAATTTATAATATAATATATAATACATAGTATATTTTATATTTTTTTATAATATTTGTAATCAAACTAGATAGTAATATATTAATCTTAAGAAGACAAAAGTATATATTTATCAGAATAGAATGAAAAATATTTTAATTAAACATTATATTATATTTAATAAACTCATTATAGATACAAAAAGTCTTTAATAATTCAAAATTTCTTTTCTATAGATTCCTAACCACTACTTTCAAAGAAGAGTTTCTTCAAAACTTTAAAACTTTCTTTAAAAACATCTGTTTCATTTAATAATAGTCACATTTTACCCTTCTTGCTTACTTTTTCTCTTTAAAAACCTTCTATCTATAAAGTTAATAGTAAGAAAACTTTTCTAGAAAAAATAAATTAAACAAAAAAATACACTCTTTCTCTTTCTTATAAAGATTTCAAAGTCTAGAAAGAAGTGTGACCCAACAACAGCATGCCAGTCTAGAAAACTGACATCATTATTACAAATAGAAACAACTTTTTTTTTAATGTATAACAGATTTTTCTTAATTTTTCTGAATAATTTTACCTACTCTAGTGAAAATAACATAATTATGTTATTTCCACTTAGTCTAGGTTATGTATGACATGTATATATATAACTCAAGTCATTCGAGTGATGGGTCGATCACATAACTCAAGTCATTCGAGTGATGGGTCGATTGCATAACTCAAGTCATTCGAGTGATGGGAAACCCAAGTCATACTTGAGACTATTATAGTCTACGCATCAGGTGCTATATAGGTTGCCTTTGTATCGTCACTTGAGATCCGCTGAGGCATGCATCAGTGTGACGTGCATTTTACTTTTTAGGCTACGCTCGAGTGACTTGTATTTTACTTTTTATGACACACACCAAGGTGACCGATATGAATGCGAATCTGACGTCACCCTGCATGTGATATGGCCGATTTCCGTCATTGGACCATATGGACAAAAGTATACAGTATCTTGCGATTTATACATTATTAGTATTAACAGAATTTTTAACTGTTGGTTTGCAAATAGATATAAAATCTAGATTTTCATTTTCGAGTTCAGAATCAGACTCGGAATCGTAATCTTGCTCTAGCTTTTCTACATAAGTTTTGAAACCCTTTCCTATCTCCTGTATTAAGAGTTTATTGATAGCTTGATCTGGCTTAATGTTGCATTCCACTTCCTCAATCATTTGCATTATAATTTTATCAATAGTTTGAGTTAGCTTACTCTTGCGATCTTGTTTTTTGTCATTTTATATATAGCATAGAATATTTAACAGAAAAATTAATTGCTTAAATCCTATATCCAGTCACGCTATATATATGTTATCAGGTCATGTTATCGCGAGTTTGACAACTCAATTGTGATTATGTCATCATTTGTGGGCCTGTTGTGAGGGCTATGCCTGAACCTGGCACATAGTACCTTAGCTTTCTGGTTAATTCCTCTATGAGGGACAGGTTTGAGGTACCTAGTGCCGAAATAGTATTCGTGATCTTTACATGATACACTCGAATATCAATTGAGGATGAGGCACATAGTGCCGAATTGTTAACAGTTGTTAACTTTATATAATTCATTCGAATATTGCCCGATGATGAGGCACGTAATGCCGAATTGTTAGCAGTTATTTGGTAGACATCCAAAGCGTAATTTTATATTATATATATCTGTAATAATTTTACCTTGACATGCTACCGATCCAGGATAAGGCACTGTGTGCTGAATATTATTCCACTTGGTAGTCACCCAAATCATAATTTTTATAATATATATCTTTCTGTAATAATTTTACTTTGGGTGACTACCATCAGTATACTATGTTTTGTGATCCTGGAAATCTTTCTTGTATAGTTGATACTTTCGAATACTACCGATTTTTATAAAATGTTATCCCCGTTTGGTAACCCACTAAAGCATAATTTTACTTTGGTGTCCTACTGACTTTTATAATTTTACTTTAGGTGACTACCATCAGTATACTATGTTTTGTGATCCTAGAAATCTTTCTTGCATAGTTAATACTTTCACTTCATGTTAAAAATACTTTGGGATACTACCAATTTTTATATGCAAAGCATAATTTTATATTATGTATTTGCAATAATTTTACCTTGATATGCTACCGAACACCAGCTATATTTCATAATTTTTGAACCATTTCTCATGTAATTGATATCTTTATACTGATAGACGTCCGCTTCTGAATCGGTGTATTTAAAAACATCCCGATGCCATGCATTCGAATTAGTGTAAGACAATAAAGGGAAGCGTTTATGTACCGCATCAAGGATTATACTTTTTTCTTCCGGAAATTTAGAAATTTTGATAACACAATCCTGTGAAAGGTAATTATCAGTCTTTTCGATTTGTGAGGATTCAGAGGTTTCAGACTTTATCCGGGGATCTCTTCCGTATACGCTCTATATAAGCTCAAACGAATTTTGTCTGTCAAATGACTCGGTGAATCAACCAATTTAGCAAATATTCGGGGGTCAAGGCATGAAGTGTCATTTCTCCGAAATAGGTTTTATCCATATTATTGTTTTATACAATCGCAAATTCAAATTAAGTATGAGTTGTGACTTATTCTTTGGTCGTAGACGCAATTAAAAAAAATGAATATAGTTAATTAATTTACGATCATTTGGAACCGGAGACTTTACGATTTATGCTGTTATCTCGATTTCATGCTTTCCACATATAATAAAATAGGTTCCAGCTTCATATCTACCTTTACACTTTTCCCATCTTCATGATTTAATTTACATACTGGGCATAACGATCCCTCAATAATATCATAGTAATCAAATTTTTCAGTAATAAATGTTTTATATAGATCAGAATATCGCAACAACGTCTTATTACGAAAGTATGCATGGTCATGAGTTGGATTATTTTGCTTTTCAGTTAAAGTCTTCTTGAGTTGAGGTGTAGATGATATACTTTCTTCACTCGTCTTGACTTCTAGTAAGATCTTAGTTCTCACAGAAGAGTTTGAGGTTTGGCGGGTGTACTTACCTCAGGCAAAATTTCGGTTACATGATTTTGGCGACGGGCCGTCGTCGAAATTCCACTCACTCATGTGATTTTCTGGCCCTTTAGGGGCGCCTCCTTGAGGCATATTAGACTCATTATAATCAGAAATATTATCGATAATCTTTTGGATTTGATCGTTTGTCAATTCTGAAATAGAATTTGCACTGTATGCTTTAAGATACTTAATTTTATCAATGTCTATTTTTTCGAATAATTTATAAGTCTTTATAGCCCTTTGGGTTTTTCTACATAAAGTTTTACGCGAGATTTCTGGGAGCTGTAATCCCATTTCCTTGGATCATTTTTCACGGATGATAGCAAGGTGCTCTGATATTTTATCATAAATTATACCTTTTGCCTTTTTCTCGCCAATTTTGCCATTACTGTTTTTTATAAGATCATTATATTGAATTACGAATTCTTTTCCATAGTTAATCCAGCATAAGGTTTCTTCCTGGTTAGCTTTTGTAGCATAATATTCAGCATTTGTTGCTTTATCAAATAATTGTGCCAAGTCGAATAATGAGATTGTAGAAGAATTTTGACGACGGCCCGTCGCTGAAATTTCAGTCACATGATTTGAATCTGGAAGACTATTGTCCTGAATACCATCAGCTATCACCTGAGCGATATTCTCTGTTCCCTTTTTCTTGTGCGATTGGGATGTTTTGTTCAGGCCTTTATTTTGATCCCAAAGCTTTTTCACAGTTTTCGAGTCCAGAGACTCAGGTGTCAACATAGTTGATGTTTCGGAATGTATTGGTGGAGTTAAGTTATTATGTGATTCTTGAAGTTTTTTTTTCCCGGTTCCTCTCTCTTATCTCAATACTAATCCTTTCCTTATGTATCGTTTCTACAAAATCTAGGATCTCAGCTGAATCGTCATCGATAATATCTTGTGGTAAAGAGGTTGTAGATTTTTCAGGCTCCGTTGAAGATTCAGATTGGGTTGAGCTATGTTCTATTTCAGGCAAGGGATTAAGAGTAATAATACCTTTCTCCTCATCAAAATGGCTCTCGACAGGCGGTGAAATATCTTTTGTAGAAGATGGCTCCTGTTTATTAGTAATAGCTTGCGTCTGTTTCTGTTCCAATTTCGTGATTCTATTTTTAAGCTCAGTATTTTCCTCTGCGGTCTGTTCCAATTTGGCGATCCTGGCTTTGAGCTCAAAATTCTCAGCTTCGCGTTTGGTGCTCTCTTCCGTAACCTGTTTTAAAAGCTCGGCATTCTTGGCTTCGAGCTCAGCCTTTTCGGCTTCAAGCTCAGAAATTCGTTGTTTTAATGAATCAACCTCTGATTGCATGTTTTAGTAATAGATTGTGTATATTCTATTATTTATTTAAAATGTATAACCAAAACAATGAAAATTTCAGCGACGGGCCGTCGTCAAAAAATTCAAATTACGAATAAAAATATTGACATCGATTTTATTGTGACGTGAGAATTTTGCATATCAATCATTGCCTCGAATCAGATCATTTAAACAGTTTTGATCCCATCAAATTTTGAAACATGCTTTATTATACACTCAATTCCATTTCAGGCAAAACTCGATATACATATTGATAAATCATCTACATTTAACTTTCTTAGCACCATGTGTAAATAGGATTTTAGGTGAGATAAATTTGATGAAAGTTAATTTGACGGCAGACCGATGATAGCAATCTTTACTAATTTTGGTGGAGGGGTGGGCATTCTGACGTAAGTAGAACGTGGTGAACTAGCTGGAGTGTCGGAAACGATTACCTCTAATACTTCAGAAATACGATCCTTCAAAAAATCATAAAATGTTAAATGGTTTGATGACAATTTTGCGCTAAAACTAATAACCACCCATCGCTTACTTTAATATAATACAATGCTTCTAATACTGGTATCAGACTTAAAAATTGTGCCCTTTCCATTGGGGTCACAACATTCGCCATCAAAAACATTCTATACATGCCATCGTAGTTTAGATCCATTTCGTAGATCCGAATACGTGGACCTATAAATTTAATCAAGTACGTATTAACAAATGCCATCATATATTAGTATATGCATTATCAAATTTAACAACTTACCACTGACCCATATACCAAATGAAGCTAAACCAATCTTGTTACCATATTTTTTAATTAACTCGTCTAAGGCACCCGATTGGAAATTGGATAATTTTACGAGATCTTTATTAATCAATAAAGAACGTGAATCTTTTGTCTTAACCTCGCCAAAAAGAATTTCTTCTTTTGTACTGGTTATAACTTTAAAGTCAGGCTTTTCACCTCTATAATTTTCCTTGTCCGAACTGTTGGAGCGTCGATTTTTGGAAACAAGACTTTCGCTGTTCGCCCTTTTTTAACTTATGCATTAATTATAAGATTTTAGATCGGCAAAATCACAAATACAAATTCTTACCAAATTAACTCGAAAGTTGAATCACGGAAAATCTCTTTAAGTAGGTCATGCAAAGTTTCATGTACAAAGGTGTCCTCGTTGTTGGTATTCACATCCTTTGAACTTAGAAATAAGCTATAAAAGGAAGTTGTTATTTCATTAAGTGTTACATTAATTATGATTTACAATAGGTATACTTACAAATTTCGAAAAATAATTTGAGTTTGACAAAATTTGTCTTTATCTCGATCCGTTAATCCCGTAATCTTGGAAAAGTTATTACACCATGCATCTTGAATATCATTTAATGGTGTAAAAGAATTTATCATCTAGAGTTAAAAGTGAAAAATGTTTAATACCATAACTTTAACTCCAAGTCCGAGAGTGGGGAAAGTAAACTCACAGAAGAATATTCAAGAGCTAAATTATTTGCTACTGATGGTAAACTTGGAGGTAATTTCCTTCGACAGATTTGATCCCAAATAGTTTGTGAGAAATTAAGAAATGATGGCCTTATATTTTCGATGAGCATTATGTTTGAAAGAGATCTATTTTAACGTAAGAATAATGAATAATATTAAACATAATCATGAAAAAATCCTGATTCGGTTTGCAAAAATACTTACAGAATTTTTTTGGATATCTTTTTTATAGCATAAGATTGGATTTTTTTTTTGACTTGTTCAATTGTCGACTTCTGAAAATTTCGGAATTCTGAAGAGAGATTATAACTCTCATAGACCCACTGAAAAGTAATATTCGCGCATGCTTATTTCTAGCAAATGGAATGTAATGAACATATTGGTATATATTTACATCGTCTTTAGAGACAGCCCTAAAATCAATCTGATTAACGACGCTCTCCCACGAATAACACAATTTGTGTCGTTCTAAACAAATTATGGTTAGTACATAATGGGCTGGCTTTGCCTACATTTGATAAATCAATACCTTTTTTATTTAATAACTCCTGAGCGTTGAAATATTCCGAATCAGGATCGGATGAAGCCAAGCAAAAATCATTATTTCCTCGATTTATCTTCTGATTCGACTCCCTTAGACAAGGTTTCTTCGAGAATTTTTGATCACCAGTTTCTTCCGGAAGGAGATCATGTATACGTTTTCGAATCGCATTGCCAGTTTTATTTGTTAAGGTCTTATCAATAGAGGTCTGGAAGAATGGCTTGGATTTAATAAACTTAATAAACTTAATAAATCAGCTACGATAAGCAAACAAGTCTAACAAACCTTTTCTTCCTCAAGAGTACGAGCACGTTCTGATTGTCGAAAGTAATCATTGATGCTTTGCTTGTAATAACCTTTTTCGTAATTTTGCCTGATTTCAATAAGTTTGGGATCATTTTGTTAATTTCGAGGGTCTTGCTGAGAGTCGAATACCAGCTTGAGAGTCCTTCCTTCTTTGAAGAGAAGTCGAACTTTTTTATAAATGCGATTGGTGTAGGTTTTTCATCGTTAATAAAAAAATTGACGTATTGTGAAATCGCAGACATTTTGGAGATAATTGAGTCGCGTTTTTACGTGTATATAAATTGAGGGATCCTACCAATAAAAATTTAACACTACTTTTACCACTTTAGTTGACCATGCTAATTATATTTTTTTCCTTTATTAGAACGCGTCCTGTGAGATGTGGTCTGGCATAGACGTGCAAAAACTTCGGTTATTCTTCTTCAGAAGGTACTTTTGTAACCAGATTCTCTCACGGAAGACAGTATAACTACTGAGTGTTCCGAGGAACTTCGGTTATCCCATAAGCTTCTTCGAGTTGTGGCTCACACTTAGTTGTCAAGAGTTATACTGTGAGCGCATGCACGAACTGCAAGTTTCCTTTTGATTTCTTGTAGGTATCTTAAAGCATAGCAATAATTATACTACTTTTCTTGTACTAATACTTGATTTGTTATTCCAGCAAAGGGATTACTTGACCCCATATGTTAGGCCACAGGCAGGGTTGGTCAAAAACTTCGGTTATTCCTACGGGGCACCTGTCGTGACTTGCGTAATGGAAGACGATGCACTAACCGATCATTCTGAAGAACTTCGGTTATCCCATAAGCTCTTTCGAGAGTTGTGGTTCATGGTTGGTTGTCAAGAGTGTGTATCGTGTGCTCGATCACTTACCGCTGGGTCTTTTTTATCATATCAAGCTATCATCATCGCTTTTGGATTTATTTTATTAAAGATAATATCATTTTTTATATACAATTGATTAAAAGACCAACAAGGAAAAATACTTTATTTTTCTACTCTTTATCACATGCAAACAGCAAAATGCATATACTTTATTCAAGCCTGATATGAGTGAATGTAGATACTAAGACAGCCGGATAAAATCTGCATTATTCTATGGCTCTACAATTAATCAGGGTATGATATTATTATTATTTCTATTTTTATTGAAATTATTTTTATTTTTCCTTCAATTGCACCTAACAGATCCAGCAAACAAAACCAAATTCTTTAGATAATACGTTATGAATTTTTATAGGAGAGCGTCCATCCCTTTTTCTCGCAGCCTTGGATCCGTAACTTAAGAAAGTTTGAATCCGACCAAAATTTCAGCGACGGCCCGTCGCCAAAAAATCAGAACTTCAACGTGATACCATAGCATTGATATCACAATCCTTTGAGCATTTTTATATATTTATCTGTATAATATATCGGAATAAATACATGCAAATAAATATATGAGGCATATAGATGCCCATTACATGATGTAATAATAAAAATACGGAATAAGAATCTATCTATACTGTTTTATCTTTTCTTGTACACGACGCCTTTTACTCCCGGGTTCGTTACTCGCTGTTATCCTGTCTTTTAACAACCCCACAATGATTCCAATTATTCGTTGTACACTGTTTCGAAGAATATCGATATTTTCTTTGATCGCGGTTTTTGAGAGGTTTATTTGATATTCATCCTCGCTGGTACAATAAAGTCCATGGCTAGAAACGGAAAGGTAAAATTTATAGTTGTGAATTTGAGGTATAAACTTTTTGTCCATTGTTAAATATAATATGCGGATCAAAATAGAATACCTGTAGAAACGATCCCATAAAGATAGTCATATTCATCATTATTAAAAGCTTGTTCTGCGGTTCGTTATCTCTTATTTTTATTTGTGTGATATGCACTTTCTAGTTGTTTGATATTCTGCAAATAACCAATTTTAACGTTACGGGGTTTACCCTCTGCGATACACATAAGATCTTCTTTTCCCTTGATTGCATAATCTACCCGACCTGATGCTTCTTCACCCGAGACATCTTTTTGTAAAGATATGTAAAGTTTTTCTACCTTAGTATGTCTTCGGACGATTGATAGGGATGCATGTAGGATAGAGGAAATAAATTCACAGCGTGTTGCTTCGTTGGCGTCGGTCATCGTTTCAATATTCGATAATTTCAGAATTATATCGTCCATGCAATGATTGAGTGCTTCATCATTATCATCGATTTTTTTCGAATACTATACAATGAGAAAAAATAAATTAGCGTATAACATATGTTCGATCACTTTTTTGTCAAGAAAAAATGAATTAAGTATTACATACCTGGATTGAATTGTTTTATACTTGTAATATCCTCCCCATTAACTTTGTATTTACGGAGTACATCCTTCAATTCTTCCAAGGTTTTATATGTCGAAAAACCTCTTAATTTTTGTTCTGATATCTCTTCAATGAAATCCACAAGCCTAGTCGCCGGACCTCCTTTCAAGCCATAGCTACGAAATTCTGCTTTGATGGTCTTGAGAAAGTCACGACCAGATATTTTTTCATTGCACAAGATTTTGAAATCATCATTATCCAATTTTAGATCCCGCCTTTGTAAATAATCGATAAGTTCTTCAGTGCCCAGATCTTTTACCACGTCTGCCATCGTGCGAGTTGTCCTTTCTTCCGTTAATGTAGAGGATGTAGAAACCGGCGATGAAGGTGAGGGTGAAGACATTGTTTATATTAGTGGACGGCGTAAAAAATTTCTGGTTTATGCGATGCGTTCATGACCTCCGGCTGAAGTGAGATAATGCAAGGAATAAAAAAATTTTCCTAAGTAGATCAGTGGCTTTTTATGTAAATAGATTACGCAACTTATATAAATGGCAGGCACATTGACGATCTCGGAGATTGCGGAGATTTCAACTTCCTACAACATAAGTCTTTCAACATACGCACTAATGGAGATTGTCAGGTTGAACTTCCTTACTATCTTTTCGAGTCTCGTCTATGCTTATTCTTATCGTGAAGCATGTTTTAACAAAGAAATATTTTCTAGCTAAATACGTATAGTGAAAAAAAAAAAAAGATTTACGTATGTTTCACGAACTTCTACGATGATCCCTGATTTGCGGATTTAGTCCACACGTGATATGATTTTCGTCGCTTATTTTTATCCGTTGTTATTTCTTACCATCTATTTCCTGATAAGAAAAAATACGAAATGAGTTTAAAAGGGCCATAAGAGGAATGGGCTTATCAATTCTCATTAGTAGTTTTATCAAAGTTCGCATGTTATAGGACTTGGTATTTTCCCAGATCATCGTGATCATTATTCCACCAGTGAGATCGCCGAAATTAAGGGGCACGCTTCACCAAAAATAATGGCAAAAATATATTTGGTTTTGGAATAGATTTAACGGTTCTGGATGTTATAAAAGGCTTCGTTTTTTTTCTCTTGTAAGATGGGTTCCAATAACGTTTTATACCACTAATTCGAAGTAATGTACCATTATCCAATGTATCGCTATTAATTAGGATTATAAAACATATTAATTATACTTACCGTTATTTTTGTATTTAGAATTGTGAAAATGAGCCCTAAAACCAACGAAAGTAATATTTCCAGAACCAACGAAAGTAGTATTTCCGTGACTAGTGAAAGAAATGTTGTTAAGATCAATCATCCTACCAACCCAAACTCATCTAAATCAGGAACTGTGGAAACTATTCAAACTCGTGAGTAAATTTATACAGTATAATTACATTTGCTTAATGTGTTCAAGGCCTTCGGTTGGAGTAATATTTGTCGAGATTAAGACCTTTGCGTTTACTCTACTAAAAACAGGCAAGGCGGAAGTAAGACAAGGTGATGCACGAGCATCTCGTACCGAAATCGTGAGAACAGTGTCTAATCCCAATTCGCCGGTAGATTTATTAAAATTATTAGATAAATAGCTACTGTGTAGTTGCTTCTAGCAATGAGTATGGAGAACATAGAATCTCTACTCATATTCATATAATGTAACTGCCGGTTGGCATTTTTTAAAAAAATAAAGAGTTCCCGCTATATGTGCGGATTTACATGACATCGTTTTATTGAGGCTTATTGTTTTACGCTGATTATTACGTCCCATCTCAACATATACTTACTAATTTTCTCGATCCAAATTTAGTATTAAGACAAATTAAATGGATTTTTATTACATATTATAGAAAAGAAAAATGTCTTATGAATTACGTGATCAGATTATACCAGTCTGAACTTGTTGGATTCTGAATGAATTAGTCTCTGTCTCAGATTTTATCCATGGTAGCTTTGCTTTATTTATACAACTTAACTCATACTCAATAATACGAAGCTTTTCAAAAATTCCATATTCTATATTATTTTCTATAGAATGAACCGACTTCCAAATATTATTGAGGTGCGTTTTGATTGAAAGCTTTCCACATCCATCATCTAAATCTACTTTAGGATATTTCTTAATCTTGCTAGCTCCACTATTTTTGGAAACATCATCATTTAATTTTCTGGATGATGGAGGTACAGGAGGTATGTTGTGAAATATTCGTTGCTTATTATTGCAAATCAATGACTCTTCGAGTCTATCTTCGATATTTGAGAGAATTTTGTTAATTATATCCATAACCTCCTCTTGAGCTAGACCAGGTTTAGCTTCTGTTGATTTAGATAAGTTATTTCTAGTGAAACTGACTTTATGATTCGAAGAGTCGCCTGTGGGTCTGCTATCTTTATTAATTAATGGAGTGCTCATACCATTTATCTCAATTTTAGCAAGAGGGTCAAAATTTTCTCTATGGGAAAATTTAAAGCTCATCTTTACTTCATGTACCCACAACCACCCTTGACCCAATACCAGATCGAATGTTGGATTCTTGCGAATTTCGAAGTCTATTGCATCAGTACCATCCAAACTTTGCCATTTTCCTTTATGGCGAAATTGTAAATCTAAGCAATTTATTTCACCTATCGCATCTTCATAGAGTTTTTTAACGGGATCACAGGTGGGGCGTATCCCATGACCTGATTTAAGCTTATCGAACAAGCTCTTGCTAATGGTATTAAACTTTGACGACGTACAGTATCTATTAACGCTTTTACTGGGATTTTTCCCTCCACGAGTGTTTCTATGAAAAGCATGTCAAATAATATTTAATGATATATACAGTATTATAACCGAAAAAATAACTCGGAAATAATTACCCATTCTCCGCTATTAAATATAATTAATGATCATTGATTAATGGTTTGAGTAAGACTATTTAATAAATTAATTCATTCTGAATCAGTCAATTCTGATGATACTATAATTGCAGAAATAAGATCTGTTATAATTGATGTATTGGTTAAAACCATTCTATTAGGTCCACCGGTAAAGATAACACTTCGAGATACACTTAATGGATCTGGAATAAGTGGAGGTAGATCAGTATCCGAGAATTCATCATCAGAATAATCTGGATGTTTGATTTCAATTTTTGAATTAAGTTTTTTCATCACTTCATCACCAATTCCTTTACATCCCTCCAAACTAAGATATTTCAAATTATTACAGTTACGGGCTATTTCCTCGACAGCTTTATTACTAATCGAGCAATCACCAAGCTCAATATGTCTAAGTTCTGGGCATGAGCGAGCAATTTTCAGTGATATATCGATTAGTAAGGCATATACATAAATTAAGACTCAGATGCTGTAGTTTCGGAGAAAATCTCGCAATTTCTATAATTGGTATATTAGAGAAACCATCACTTCGGTCAAGAATGAGAGTACGTATATTTGGACATGAATGTAGAATTGCTCTAATCAATGCGTCTTTGATTTTTAAACCTTCCAATCTGAGATATACCATCTTGGTGCAATAGGCTGGCTTCACCTTTCCACACATGATTTTTTTAAAGTTTATCAATCGCTGAGTAAGAACCCGAGACATATTTAAGGCACGCCGACTCTGCTGATAATCTTCGTTGAAAAACTCAACACGACGCACAGAATAGAAGCACCACAGTGATACCAAAGGTGATTGACGAATAAAATAGGATAGAGGGATCGATGGATTTCTAAAAAATATAAGATCTGTTCTAGTAATTTTGGTAAATCAAAAATATTTAGTTGCGCCATTCTCAAGTTGTATATTATACATCTTTAATCGAAAAAATAACTAATGTTCGGATAATTAATTTAGGCACATTTTTAAATTTGTATTTATAAAAGAATTTAACTATTACAATGACCGAAGCTAATAATCCTGAGAAAATGCAAAGTATCTGTAAAAAATTTGAAGCAATGTTAAAGCAACAGAGTGTAATTGATTCAGGTGCAGAATGTCCAATTATCACTTATGAGATTACGAAAAAATTGGGGTTTGAAAAAGCAGTATCTGGTATTGTTAAGAAAGTATCAAGTAAAAAAATCTGGATCCCTCTCCGCCAATTACTGGAGATAGTGAAACCTGAAATTCAGCAAGATATTATAAATGCAATAACAAACCAGGATATTTCTCGAAGAAATCATACATCATGTAAGGCTAAAAGAAAAAAGAGATTTTTAAATGATACCACATCTGAGTCCTCACCCTCGTCTTCATCTGGGTCCGACTCTGAATCATCTAATGATGATAAAGATTTTACTGTGAATGTAGTGAAAGCAAAGAAGCGTAATTAGTAATTAATCTGTATCATAGATTTGAAATGGTCTCGCTTGGTCTGGGGATTGCCCTTTTTTTCGATAATTTATCACAATGTAATTCTGTGTTGGAGAAGTATTGCTGTCTGGCGAGTGACGTAGACATTCCCCAGCAAGTGTCATAAGACGTCCTGGATTCTCTGCTTTATGTGCCACAGCGCTGTAAACTGCCCCCATTTTACGTAAATGTCGAGGAGTAAGACCGTATGTTTTTAAATATTTATTGAACCATTTAACTCCAGGCTTTCCAGGATTTCCCATTTTCCCAGAAGATATCGCATTCTGTAACCAAGTGAGTAGTTCCTTAGCACGTTCTTGGTTCTTTTCTAATGATCTAAATTTTCTAGGTATATCTGGCTGTCCTCTATTCTTTGCATATCCTGTCACTCCCTCATCTGTGATACGTAAAGTTGTAGCTTCAGCAGGACGCAAACAAAGCATTATTGTAACATCAGCAAGGGCTAAATAATTGGGCGAAGTTTTAATATCATACGCATTTAACCTCTCTTTGACTGATTCTAATGTAAATTCATCCGGATAATCGATACATTCAATCTCAGCTTTTATTCGTCGATCTCTTTGAATTTCGTTTGCATCTTTTGTAATATCGGGAAATTTTGTAGCATCGATTATCCCAGGTAATGCACCAAGGTTCCTTAATTCTCTACGAAGACGAGAAAGACGTGATGAACCAGCATTGGCATCCAGTGCTGATAGTGCTAAGGCATAAGCTTCGGCTCGTACATCTCTAACACTAAGCTGATCCTGTAAAAATCGATATGCCATACCCCCGATAGTTTCTTCCTCTATTCTTTTTTGGGGTTTGTAGAAAATCGCGTTTTCCTGGGTAGAGAATAAAGCATTCACTTGATCTTCACTAAAGCCATATCTATTCTGTAAGATTTGTTTAGTTATCTCTCCGACGATCTCTTCTTCCAAACTTTTTGGGGGCTTGATTACAGCTATTCTAGAATTACCTTCAACCAAATTTATAGTTTTAGTTTTCCCGCCTCTCTGATTAGTTATCAATATACTTACCTGCTCATTGCTAAATTTAAAGCCATCCCGGAGATGTCTGCGTGCCTGATTCCGCTTTCTATCATCGGTAAGGTTTTCAAGAAATTCTGAGGTATATTGGCCGAGTTTAGATATATCCATCTCTGGAGCGAGTTTATATTTTTCAACGATTTTAGTTGTGATAGCTGACATGATCTAATGTTATAATAGGTTGTGTAGGTTGTGAACAATTCTTTAGGTTATATACACTATAAAAAATATTTTTTCAATTCAAAATTAATTGTCCGCAAATTATTATAGCTATGCCGGATGTGAACAAGACACAAGTTCGATCAAAAGTCTTGGAATCCATAGCTTTACATAATAGGAAAACCAAAAATATAGAAGGTATCAAAGAGGATATGGCATTGC